>JAENPR010000860.1:0-274240 GCA_018135685.1 Themeda triandra | reverse complement strand
TTAACTCCTAAATAAGGTATGATGTTTGTATTCATTTTTGAACAAATGGAGTATATTGCGTATACCAAAAGGTGGCATCCGGCCAGCGTGTGATGCTTTCCGGCCGCTTGCAGCATATCTCTATGCTCGCTACTATGAAGAAGAAGAAAAAATATCTCCGCAACATTTTTTTATTTTAAGAAATTTTCGTAACTAGCTTTCCAGAGACATGACTTTGCTAAAAACAACTCTTGTTGGCGTATATTCCACACGTGACCCATATGATGTGCGTGGTGCGGTGGTCGAAAATGGTCTTTCTCATGCCCCATCGAGAGGCCAAACACCAAACAGCAGACGACGACGCGCAATGCTAGTGCGTGCAAACGGAACATTCGGCTCTGTATAAGCAAACGGTCACGCCATCAGCTGCTACACGCGTTCCCTTTTCAACTTCAATTATTTATTTTTGCAAAACTAAAAAGGAACTAATATTTTTCTGTAGGCCAAACTGCTTGCATAAGCAAACGGTCACGCCAGCTGTGGTCGATCGATCGTCCGATGGATCATAGCCTGACAAGACGACGTAAGTACATCACCGACACACCACCACGAAAATGCAAAGCCCCCAAGGCGGAAGCTAATAATCGCGTACTATATTTTTATAATTATAATCATTTTTGCTTCCTTCCAGAAACTAATAATTAATAAAGCGCTTTTGTTTAATTTCTGCACCAATCATGTTAGCAAGGACCAAGTACAAAAATGAAGGATCCGGCCGGAAAAGGCCAACCAGACAGCAACGGGAGGCGCCACGACGGTGGTGAAGGACCGGTAAGAAAGGACCGGATGTGAATGGGAGGCTAAAATTTCCTTTCGAAATTCGAGCCTATATCCCAGATTCACACACCAAGAACCGTAACACAACGCAGAGTGATCACGACCCCGGAGACGCGGATGTTCCCTGGAACATAGCGGATCACTACTTGATCGAATCGACAAACGCAAATCTCGACTTCTATCGAGGAGAAGTGAGATGAAGAAAGCCCAGAGGCATACGAAAACAAAGATCAGACCGAAACTACCTACACGAAAATGTACAACCGAGAGCCAAACAAAGGCGCAAAACGGAGACCGGATGAACAAAACGCAACCAAAACAGCCCCGAGGGCACTCAAGTCGGCTTGGCCGGCTTGGAACTCGCCCGGCCGACTCGGCCGCCCAGCCGCCCTGGCCGCTATCCGGTACCAGCTGGTTTGGCCCGGCCGGCTTGGCCGACTGATGGCCGGCTTGGCCAGTTTGGCAGAGAGTCCGTATAGCCGGTTTTCCTTGGACCCAAGTCGGCTTGGCCGGCCGAAGTCGGCTTGGCCGGTTTTGCAAGTCGGCTTGGCCGGTTTTGCGGGAACAAGACGGAAAAGTCCCCAAAACTTGATTTTTCCTCCAAATCAAAACCAACTCGGAACCAAATTTCACAGCATGTTCCCGATGCGCTTGGGGAGCTATCTCCGGAGATCATCGCTCAATTCGATGAAAGGAGGAAGAAATCACGAAAATCCCCAAAAGTGGATCTTGAGCACACCTAGAGGAAAAACTCCATGGATCTTCGATCTCGTGAGGAGTTAGACAAATTCCTTCGGTGGAATCACTTCACTCACGTCCTAGATCAATCCATAGCAAGAAAAATCATCTCAAACGGCCTCAAATCAAAGAAATCGAGTTGGGAACACAAGAGGCAAAAAGGATCTCAGAAAATCACAAATTCAACTCAAGAATCACGACACATGATTTAATCCCGGAGGAAACAAGAGACTAGGCGCCCGTTTGCCACACACTCGGTTCGAGTACAAATCAAAAGATTTGCGACTTCTCTCTCACACAAAGAACTAATGGAAGGAAAATCCTAAAAGGAGGAAATGGAAAATGAAGAAGGTGAGGGGGGAGACCCTCATCCTTTATTTATAGGGGCAAGTCTATTTTACATTCCTTCTTTGCCCTTGGATACATGAAGAGCCACACCACTTAGCCAGGGGCATAAGGGTCCAACTCGCTTCACTTGATCCGACGGCCACCGCGCCTTCTCACCGGTAGCCTTGCTTCCAAGCAATCTCCCGATGCCGCCAAGTGTCGTCCGTCCGCATCGGGACCTCCGCCCGGTTTTGAGGTGCAAACCGGAAACCCGCCGCCGATGGTTTTGAGGCGAAACCACCAAACCCTCCGCGAGTAGCGTAGCCCATACGCATCCCCCGCCGTGTACACTTGCGCTCGCCGATGTCCCAAACCGCCGCCCACTACGGCCGCCACCCGGTCCTCGTCCTCGATCCAAGCCTCACGTCCGCCCTTCACCGCACCCGGCCCGTCGCCACGGCACGCCCTACTTGATCTTCACCGACCGTCGACCACCGTCTCCCGAGCTCGACACCCGCAGACAACACAAGCCAAGAGACACCATTGTTTGACACGAAGCCGCGTGCCATCGGTTAGTAAGAACACACACACGCCTTGTGTTGGCATGTTGACAACCACTCATCACACAAAGGTCCACATAATGGTTATGGAAAAACCATGTGTCCTCAATCTCCCTTGATGAGTGCATTGTCAACACCAACACAAACCGTAGACAACTCATCCTAATGACCAAGAGCCAAAGAAAAGCAAAATAGGTCATTTGCAATGAGCAAAGCGAGATCACAACTTCTTGGTCCCCAAAGACACGGGCAATGGCTCGACGCGACCAAGAAAAACCAAAGAAGCCTCAAGAAGAGGCAAAAAGGCTCAACACCACTAGCACAAAGATAGAACAACCGAAACAAACCTAGATCCCTCAAGAAGAGGCAACTACTAACACATCTAGCAAAAACAAATTTCAAACTCATAACTGAGTAACTCCCTTGACAAATGCATCCTCACCAATGAACTCTCCTGATTTGTGGATGTTTCTCCCCTTGTTGGCACATGCACTTATCAAGATTGAGACAAAAGAGACTCGCAATCCCCATCAAATCATGCCATGAAAGAAATACAAAAGGTAGAGCTTCACAAGTATAGCAATTTGAGTACATAGATGATCTAGCAAGTATGGCAAATGTATAGCAAAAGGCCCAAGACAAAACCAATGCCTGCCGATCAAGTGGTACTCAAATATGAAACATAAGCATTTGATCGTGTGTTGGGCATTTTATAAAAGGTGTTCACCAAAAAGAATAGCACCTTGCACATATACAGGAGATCAAAACAAGTGCTAACACATGTATACAAGAGTGAACTACCCCATATAACGGTCACACATCATGTCTCAAAGATACACTTAACAACACTTGTAACTACAACATTGATCAGATTTAAACAAGAGTTAACAAGGTTTCATTTAGACATGTAAACGAGAGGATCAAAACCGCCCGCCAAAAAGATTGTTTTTATCATGTTTTTCAACCACGCCGAAGTTCATCCCTTAGTGCAAGGAAGCTATCTCGTCACGCAGTGGTTGTGGACTCAGCACTACAATGCCTGTTCATCTCACGAATGAATGAGAAGCAATCTCGTGACATCGCCGTGGGATGGTGAAAGATCCAACTCTCAAAACTTTTTATCATTTCTTAGCTTAGACATCAAGTTTTAGCACAAGATTATCAAGAGATCCGAGCTAAGTGAATGACTCAAGAAACATGAGACATAGCAACTCAAGTATACATATGAGCAACAAGGTTCTCACAAAACCTACACATGCTAGTTGCCATCTCAAAGGTGAACAATTTTCGAGTTGCATCAAAATTCTGTTGTGTTCACATTTAGAAAACAAGCTTAGCTCATAACATGTAACAAGTGATCGTGGTTTAAGCCACAAGCTCCAAGTGACATACACAAGACATACTAGCAAGAGCATGAATGTAATCAAAAACTACTATAGTCAAGAAGCTCAATAAAGATAATATGATACATGATGATATGCAATATGATACACATGTAAAGCCAAAGAAGCAAAAGCAAAGAAGAAAGCCAAAGATCATACTATACATCAAGATACAAAGCCTACCCTACTCTAAAAAGGGTAGCAAATGCCCAACTCCGCTCTCAAGTGGGCAAACTCGGGTTTGATCGAGGGCTTTGTGAAGATATCAAAGAAGCTCGCTCATGGGTTCTCACAGGCTTCGAAGGTCTATGTCTCCTTTCTCTTGGTGATCTCTCAAGAAGTGATATCGGATCTCAATGTGCTTGGTTTTTGAGTGGAGTAATCGGGTTCTTAGCAACGCTAATGGCACTAGTGTCATACTAAAAAGAGGCACTTTCCTAAAGTTCAACCCATAGTTTCCCAAGGTAGCAACCACCCACAAAGCAACCGAGAACAACACGCACAAGTAAAGAAATAGCCGACATACTCAAATTTCACAAGTGGGATTGGGAAATAGAAGACTGCTTATGAAGACCAAGAGATCAACGACGAACCCAAAAACTCAAGTTCCTAAGTGGACTTTCTCTAATTCGATCACCCGCATAATCGCATCGAATAACCTAAAGAGAAAGAGATGAAGAGGTCGAGTACCAGACCAAGCCTCTGGAGTGAAGCGAAGGTACCGTAAGATGCGTTTGGATGATACCGAAGTGCGAAGCGCGCGGTGAAGACTCGGAAGCATGCGCATAAAGACGTACGCGAACTCGGATGTCGGGCCTTGTCGCCGTCAGTACAAAGAACGACCCGATCATGCCGTGCATTTTCCGTCCACGGCTTCTCCTTCTAGATCAAGGCCCAAGGCAAATATTGTGGGCCGACATGGGAGTTTGGAGTGGCTTGGCATCACCCATGTCGAAGCGCTCAAGATCCTTCATGTACTTGCCTTGATGTACAAATGTCCTTCGAGTTTGCTTGATTTGCAACCGAGAAAGAACGCGCCGCCCATCATGCTCATCTCGAACTCCCCGCCATCATATCTCGAAAACTTTGCAACAAGAGCATGTGACGAACCACCAAAAATGATGTCATCGACATAACCGCACCAAGAGAGTGTCACCGCCATGCTTGAGGAGAAACAAGGTTTTGTCAACCGACCCCATGGTAAAACCCTTGCCCAAAGAAAAGGACTTCAATCGCCTTCATACCACGCCGGGGGCTTGTTCTGTGACCATATAGGGCTTTGTGGAGTTTAAAAACATGGCTTCCGATGCTTCGGGGATTTCAAAGCCTCAAGGCTCTCACATACACTTCCTCATCTATGTACCCATTCGAAAAGCGCTCTTACATCTATTTTGATAATAAATTTTGAACCCTTTCTCAAGCCGCATAAGCTATAAGATCCTAATGGCTTCTAAACTAGTAACAAAAAGTAAAAAGTTTCCTCATAATCTATCCCTCTTTTCCCGACAAGCATTCCCCGGGAAAGCAACCAACTCAGCCTTGTTTCTCACCACAACTCATCCTCACTTTGCTTGTTCTTGAACACCCACTTGGTTCCTATGGGATGACACTCGAGGTGGAGGTGGCACTAAAACCCACACTTGGTTTCTCTCAAAGTTCTCAAGCTCCTCATGCATGGCATTCACCCAATGCTGATCGATTAATTCCTCAACCACTTCTTTGGGTTCGAAATTTGCAACAAAAGCGGGAATGTGCAAAGTCTGCGAAATCTCATAAGATACGTAGCGAGTGACCCGCTCATTTATGTTACCGATCATGGTTGAAGGAGGATGGCGATCTTCGATGTGTCGCGGTGCTTCCCTTGATGAAGACGCCTCCCCTCAACGGCGGCTGGAGCTCCCTCGGTGCGAGTGGAACAAGCCGAGGAGCCCGTCGTACGGTCCCCATGTGGTGGAGGATGTAGCGGTGGGGCCAACCGGGCGTCGTCGCGGGGTCAAGCTGGGGCACGTAGGTGGAGTCGGCTCGGGATCACCCCAATCGGCATCGTCCCGCTCCTCCTCCACAAAAATGCTCTTGTTCATCTCCTCATCACACGCTTTCAAAGACGGGAGAGGAACAAGGTGCGGTCTCGTCGAAGGTGACTTCACAAGTCTCCATGACACGGTTAGTTTCAAGGTTAAGTACTCGATAAGCATGCGAATGAGATGCATAACCAAGAAAAATCCCATCGAAAGATCTCGATTCAAATTTGTCTAAGTTTCCTTCTTCAAGATAAAGCACTTGCGGCCAAACACCCGAAAATGGCTCACTTTTGGCAAACGGTCAAACCGCGCTGACTCATAAGAGGTCTTCTTCGTAAAAGCTCGAAGGAAAATGCGATTTGAAACATAACAAGCCGTGTTGATTGCTTCAGCCCGATAGCGCCTGGGAGTCCTATGCTCATCAAGCATCGTCCGGCCATCTCAACAAGGGTCCGATTCTTGCGTTCAACAATCCCATTTCTTTGTGGGACATACGGCGAGCGATGTTCAAGACCTATAGATGAGCAAAAGGTCTCAAAATGAGTATTCTTGAATTCGGTGCCATTGTCACTTTGCGAATAGCTCGCATGGCATGCTTTGGTAACTCATTTTGCAACCTTAAGATCAAGTCATGAACATGAGTAAAAGCCTCATCTTTGCTCTCCATGAAAAAGACCCACGAATAGCGAGAAAAGTCATCAACCACGACCAACACGTACCACTTTCCACCCGACTGCCCGAGCCGACCTCGGTGTCCATATGTAAAGCTCGCCGGGCCCCTTGGTCATCACTTGGTTCACGGGAGGATGATGAAGAACAATCATCTTCCCATGACCTTACGGATGACAAACAAGATCCTTCTCAAACTTGAGCTTGGGCAAACCCGAATTAGATCAAGTGAGCTCAATCTTGCAAGCAAGTCGAAACTCGAGTGACCAAGTCTCGTGGTGCCACTTCCCGAGCTACGAGGAGGAGTTTGCCATCAAACGGCGGGAAAGACCAAATGAGCGAGAAAAATCAGCACGAAACACTTTCCCAAAAGGCACAATCTTGCAAACGAGGTTCTCCCCGAGCATCAAGAACACGACAAAGTCTTGGCTTAAATCGAACCTCAAAGCCGTCATCAGAAGGCGAAGCGAGAAAGCGAGCTGATCAAGTGCAAATTTGAAAACCAAGGCCACATCCTTAAGCACAAAGTTCTCATTCGACGGATGGACCCACGTGAAAGCACTTTACCCTTCATTATCCCCAAATGTAATGTATTCACTACACTTCATTTGGGTGAGGCTGGAGAACCATTTTGAGTTCCCGGTCATGTGTCGAGAGCAACCGGAATCAACTAGCCACGTGTTCTCCCGGCCCTTCATCCCGCATTAATAGCGAGACATGGGATGAGCAAATGATCCAACACCGGGTTAGTAAGCGAGGAGAAAACCGGTGTTGGCTCATTCGCCCACGAAGTGTTAACAAAAGCATCATGCATGCCATGTCCCATTTGAGTAGAGCGATCACCACGACGAAAAACGTGGTCCGCTAAATCACTGTAAGACTGAAAGCCACGGTCACGAGATCCAAGGTCATAAGAAAAACTGGAACCTCATAGGGCACGACCACCTCGTGGTCTCACACCTTGAGGCCTAGATCCTTGAGGTGTTGCACCTCTTGGCCTAGCACTCGTGCCTGGAAACGTGGAGCAAACACACCATGAGTAGAGTTATGGAAAAACTCATACTCGTGCCGCTCATCTCTTCACCCGAAAACGAACTCAAACAAGTGACCATCATGGTGACAATAATCACGGTGATACACCTCTCTTGGGTGGTGGTTGACTCACTCTCTCATGAGTATGGATCACTTTTTGGGTTTGCTTGTTCTTTGGAGGGTTTAACTAGAGATGTCGGGAAGTGTGTCCAAGTGGGTTCCTTAGGTGGTTTGGTTTTGGAGTCCACACTTGCTTTGGAGGTGAAGCTTTAGGAGGTTCCTCAAACACACCATCTTTCACACCGGGCTTGTTAGGCCGAGGTGGAGTGATTTTGATCAACTTGGGAGTAGTGGAAGGCTTGGTGGATTTCTCGAGATGCACTCATACCACTTGTGTTCACCAACCTTACCAAAAACATTTTCAGCTTTTCCCACCCGTAGCAAAGCCTAATCCCGTTGTGTCGGTTCCCTCTTGAAGCGACTCATCATCATGCCAAGGCTTGCGGTTCACCGCAAGACAACCAACCGAGCATGGACCGAAGATTTGTGATTTCTTCTTCGGCCCTTTTCTTGTCATGCCTACAAGAGCCTAGTTCTAGTTCCAAAGCTTCACAACAAGCACATCTAGAAACTTGACTAGTTTTCTCTAGCATGGCAATCCTAGTCATTTTCTCACCTAGCTCGACTTCAACTCATCACAAGACTTGCAAGGACCCAAAATGATAGACTTAGCTCTAACCTCATCAAGTTCATCTACCAAAACAACATACTTAGATTGCACATCCAGCTAGGTTCGCCATATGAATGGCACAAGCATCACATTCGGACTCATCGAGATGCGCACCGTCTCCCTAACGAGACTCTAGCTCTTTGACGGCAAGCAACCACTTAGCCTTTGAAATCTTTCCTCTCACGAGCGGCAAGCAAAGCGAGAGCATCTTGTCTAAGCAAAGTGGTAGTCAAGCTATCAACCTCGCTGAAAGAGATTCAAGAGTTTGTTCTACCTCGAGGCTCGGTGTCGTCGTTCTTCTCGTGCTTGGAGTAGACTCATCGAGCGCCATGGTCTGATAGCCTCCGGGCTTGGAGTCGACGAAGAAGCACGGCCCGTTGAACTTGTTCTCGACCTTCCTCGGCCTCGTCATCGCTTGGAGGTGAGCCGCTATCGGGTCGTTCATCAAGATCGGCGAGGGATGCGAGGAAAGCTCGGCCGCCTTGCCTCTTGCTTCTCAAGGTACTTCTTCTTGACGGCTTCCTTGTCGAATCCTCCCTTGTACTTGTACTTGTACTTGGGTGCGAGAGGACTCGTGCTTGTCCTTGCGCTTCTTTGTAGTCGTTCTTGTTGTTGTAGTGGTTCTTGTCGGCCTTGGGACAGGTTGGCGACGTAGTGGTCGGGATCTCCACACCCGAAGCATCCTTGCTTGGTGATGCCACGCCCGGCGATTCAAACGGTTGTTGTGAAACCGTGAGAACCGGCTAATCACCAAGGCGAGCTCGTCGTCCCCAAGAGCCTCCATGCTCATACAGAGCCGAGACCGAGAGAAGACAAGGCAAAAGACAACAGAAGGGTTAGTCAAATAAATTGAACCTCCTATTACACGAGACCAAAGCCATGGTAGGGGCGGAGACGGAGTTTACGATCCTCGCCTCGCGTCTCGGTGGTCAATCTCGGTGGACTTGAGCTTGCGAACCGGCTCATCCACGAGGAGAGTCTCACATAAGCCGGGCGATCGATGATCGCCGAGACCTTTACTTCCCAAACCCTCCATCTAGAGCATATAGAAGCTTAAGCGCTCTCGATGATCGTCATAGGGCATCGAGGGTTGTTTGCCCTCATCTTGTTCACGATGGTTTGAAAGCGAGTGAACAAAGAATCAATAGATTCACCATCGATTTGAACAAAGTTCTCATACTCTTCTTGTGTGTCTCATAGAGTCCGGTCTTGACATGGGCGTACCCTCATGGTATTTACGCGGTCTAGACCCGATCTCGAGCAAATGGTACAATCGAACACGCTCAAATTCCTCCATAGAAAGAGCGAGAAAACAAGGCAGGTTAAGCGGTGTTGTTCGCCTTGTGTTGGTCGATCGTGCTTGGTCAACACGGGCGGCAAGTACCACGTAGTCCGCATTCTCACGAGATCTCCCAAACACGCGAATCAATCCCTTGGAGACGTAGACATGCGGATCTTCCAATAGGGATAATTCTTGCCATCGAAGTGCGGTGGCTTTCCAAGCCCACGGTTCTGCATGATGTCGCCTTCGGGGATCACGGGCCGATTAAGGTGAAGTGATCCTTAACCGGCTCCCGATACCAATTGAAGGACCGGTAAGAGGCGACCGTAGGGTGAATGGGAGCTTCAAAAATTTCCTTTAGAAATTCGAGCCTATATCCCGATTCACACACCAAGAACCAGTAACACAACGCGGTAGTGATCACAACCCCTGGAGACGGGTGGATGTTCCTAGGAACACGGCGGATCACTACTTGATCGAATCGATGCAACGCAAATCTCGACCCATCGAGGAGAAGTGAGACAAGCAAAGCTCCGGAGTGCGGTCGGCGGAAAACAAAGCGCACCAAAACGACCTACACGAAAATGTGGACAACCGAGAGCCAAACGGTGCGCAAAGCGGAGACCGGATAAACAAAACGCAACCAAAACAGCCCGCGAGGGCACTCAAGCCCGGCTTGGCGGCAAAATCTCGGCTGGCCGACTACGGCCCGGCTCCGGCCCGGCTGGCTATCCGCGCCCGAGCCGGTTTTTGGCTCCGGCCGGCTTGGCCGAGCGATGGCCGGCTTGGCGGGTTTGGCGGGAAAGTCGAATGGCCGGTTTTCCTTGGACCCAAGTCGGCAGCCGGCTCGGCTTGGCCGGTTTGCAAGCTCAAGCTTGGCCGGTTCTTGCGGGAACGGCCGGGAAAAGTCCCCAAAACTTGATTTTTCCTCCAAATCAAAAACCAAACTGGAACCAAATTTCACGGGCATGTTCTGATGCGGTTGGGGAGCTATCTCGGAGATCATCGCTCAATTCGATGAAAGGAGGAAGAAATCACGAAAATCCCCAAAAGTGGATCTTGAGCACACCTAGAGGAAAAACTCCATGGATCTTCGATCTCGTGAGGAGTTAGACAAATTCCTTCGGTGGAATCACTTCGCTCACGTCCTAGATCAATCCATAGCAAGAAAAATCATCTCAAAACGGCCTCAAATCAAAGAAATCGAGTTGGGAACACAAGAGGCAAAAAGGATCTCGGGAAAATCACAAATTCAACTCAAGAATCACAGACACATGATTTAATCCCGGAGGAAACGAGAGACTAGGCGCTCGCTTGCCACACACAACGGGTTCGAGTACAAATCAAAGATTTGCGACTTCTCTCTCACACAGCTGACTAGAGGAAGGAAAATCCTAAAAGGAGGAAATGGAAAAGGAAGAGGTGAGGGGAAGGGAGACCCTCATCCTTTATTTATAAAGGCGAGTCATTTTACATTCCTCTTTCGCCCTTGGATACATGAAGAGCCACGTCACTTAGCCAGGGGGCATAAGGGTCCAACTTCAGCTTCACTGATCCGACGGCCGCCGCGCCTTCTCACCGGTAGCCTTGCTTCCAAGCAATCTCCCCGATGCCGCCAAGTGTCGTCCCGTCCGCATCGGGACCTCCGCCGGTTTTGAGGTCTGGCAAACCCGTGCCGATGGTTTTAGTAAACCACCAAACACTCCGGCGATAGCGTAGCCCCTACGCATCCCCCGCTCGTGTACACTTCTTGATAGCCGTCCCGATGTCCCATGTTGTCGCCACCACGGTATGCCACCCGTCCTCGGTCCACTCGTCCAAGCCTCACGTCCGCCCTTCACCGCACCCGGTCCGTCCCGGTAAACGCCCTACTTGATCTTCACTCGGCCGTCGACCACCGTCTCCGACCTCGACACCAACGCCAGGCAACATGGCCTAAGGACACCATTGTTTGACACGAAGCTCGCGTCCATCGGTTAGTAAACACGCCTTGTTGGCGTGTTGACAATCACTCATCACACTGAGTCCACATAATTATGGAAAAACCATGTGTCCTCAGGTGGTTCTTCGTACACGTACGCACTCGGCCGCAGAAGAGTGCGCTGCGCTAGCGAACGGACGAAGGCGTCGTCAATGATCAGTGATCACCGAGTAAACTAATCGCGGCGCCCCCCTGACTCCCTGAGTGCTCCCGTGCTCCCACACTGAGTACGGAGTACTAGTCTAATCAGCCCAGCACGCGCCGCGACTGGTTGACCTGATCACCCGCGCTGGCCCACGCACGACGCGCCGATGGGCGGCGAGCGAGAGGGCCAGGTCAGCGGCGAGATGGACCGGATCCAGTGCCTTCCTCTGCCTGTCGCCCGCACACTGACCTTGCTAGCTTGCTACAGTACTAGTCAGTGATGGTACGTACTGTACACTTAATTTGTCATCGCGCACCCTCACTCGCACTAGGTACACTACGGATCGACTGATCTGTGGGTCTTTCTTTCATCCAACGGTGACCCGCTCGAGTCCCTATATCGACCGTGTGTGTATCAGCGTTTCACCCTGACGCGGACAGCACTGGTCACGCGGTCTAGAAGGCCGCCTGAGCGCATACACGTACTTACTAGTACAAACGTAGTACGTGAGTGTTCGAAGGTTCAGCTTGGTTGGGTATATCGGTTTGGTGAAACAGATCAACTCGAGTGTAGAATATACATATTTGCTAGATGTGGGTTCATCCGATGCCTCATAAACGAGAGTTTGGCCCACATCGATGTCGTGACATATCTATGTCGGCACGGGCAAAGGACTTTGCTCGACGATACGAGGTCAAAGAAGCTAAAAAAGTGGCTGACAACTAGGTCCCACGTAAATAGTACCTAATGCATACAAGTGACATCAATCTCAATTCACTCTAACCCTCATACCAAATCAAAAAAAGTTGAAATGGTTCCATCCCTCTGAACAAAAAATAAGAATATGAGATGAGTCCAACCCAACAACCTGTATTGATTGTGTGAAATACTTTTCTAAAATAACCTAGGAGGCTGAAACCTAAACAAATACAATTTCCTCTAATTCATTCTACACATAGAGTCAATGGCATGTATAGACATGTTGCTTGATTTCCTCCTCTCCTGTCCCATCAAAAGTGTATCCTCTACCAATACTACTAGTGATGGGTCCAGGCCTCCTTTTGATAAAGTAAAGATTTTTTTTTTGAAATTTGATAAAGTAAAGATATGATGTTTGGTTGATAGGATTTCAATTAATTCAATAGTGTTCTACTTAAAAGAATAAGCTGAAATCAACTGATAAGCCTGATAAGTTTAAGTGAAGGGGCTTGGCACGTGAGGCTAGACGTGTGTGAACTGTGAATGTGAAGTGTCAGCAAGCGAGCACACCTTTGCAAGCTCTTGTCGTGGCCCGTTATGTACCACAAACCGACAATTGGTGTCTTTCAATTATTCTCGCCGATGTCTGCAAGGTTCAAACATTTGCTTGTAAAAAAGAGAGAGCTCGTACTCCATCTAATACAAAATTTTTATGATGTCTAATAAACATTAGTGGTACAATGTTATTTTTAATAAATCTAGTTAAACCTTGAATCAAGATGTGCAGCATGCATCTTGATTGAGCTACGCTGCTTCGAACCAAAGCCTGAATCTAGTCGCGCGCCACAGCAACAGGTCACCTGGTGTTTTGTTGTGTCGATGCAGCATTGCAGCAGTACGTGTGGTCATGCACTCTTGCTCGTGACAGCAGCCAAGTGAGTGGGTGACGTGGTCACACGTGCGACAGCTCGAGGCGGCGCTGTCTTTGCTGGACCGGCAGTGCACGTCGCTGTCGCCGCTGCTGATGATACGTGATGGCCTGATGGGTACGCCGTACCCACGGCTGTGCTGGGCCCGCTGCCTTCTCTCCGCACCGTTAAATGCTGGCGATCGCGAGCGCTTGAGCTAGAGGCGAGGGAACGGACGATAGAATCGATCGATACCGTTAAATACTGTTTTAAATCTGATCAATGTTGTAGTAACAAGTGTTGTTAAGTGTATTCAAACATGATGCGCGACCGTTATACTGTAGTTCACTGTGATACATGCCAAGCAAGACTGTTTGATCTCCCGTTATATGTGCAGGCTATTCTTTTGGTGAACACCTTTTATAAAATACCCAACACCCGATCAAAATGTTATGTTTCATACTGCACTACTTGATCGCTTGACCATTGGTTTTGTCTTGTGCCTTTTGCTATATACTTGCCATACTTGCTAGATCATCTATGTACTCAAATTGCTATACTTATGAAGCTCTACCTGCATTTCTTTCATGGCATGATTTGAGGGGAGTTGCGCCTTTGTCTCAATCTTGATAAGGGCATGTGCCAACAAGGGGGAGAAACATCCACAAATCCAGAGAGTTCATTGGTGATGCATTTGTCAAGGGGGAGCAATCCGAGTTATGAGTTTGAGCCGTTTTGCTAGATGTGTTGAGCCGTTGCCTCTTCTTGAGGATCTAGCTGTTTTTCGCTTGTTCTACGCTGTGCTAGTGGTGAGCCTTTTGCCTCTTCGAGGGCTAGCTTTGGTTTTCTTGGTCGCGTCGAGCCGTTGCCCATGTCTTTGGGGACCAAGTTGTGATCTCACTTTGCTCATTGCAAATGACCCGTTCGCTTTTCTTTGGCTCTTGGTCATTTGGATGAGTTGTCTCTGGTTTGTGTTGGTGTTGACAATGCACTCATCAAGGGGAGATTGAGGACACATGGTTTTAACCATAACCATTGTATGGACCTTTGTGTGATGAGTGATTGTCAACATGCCAACGCAAGGCGTGTGTGTGTTCTTACTAACCGATGGCACGCGCTTCGTGTCAAACAATGGTGTCTCTTGGCTTGTGTTGTCTGCAGATGTTGAGCTCGAAGACGGTGGTCGACGGCCGGTGAAGATCAAGTAGGGCGTGCCGTGCCGACGGACCGGTGCGGTGAAGGGCGGACGTGAGGCTTGGATCGAGGACCCGAGGACCGGCGGCTAGCCGTGGTGGCCGACACTGACATCGACGAGCGCAAGTGTACACGGCGGGGATGCGTATGGGCTACGCTACTCGCGGAGGGTTTGGTGGTTTCGCCTCAAAACCATCGATGGCGGGTTTCCGGTTTGCGCCTCAAAACCGGGGCGGAGGTCCGGGCGGACGGACGACACGTGGCGGCATCGGGGAGATTGCTTGGAAGCAAGGCTACCGGTGAGAAGGCGCGGTGGCCGTCGGATCAAGTGAAGCTCGAGTTGGACCCTTATGCCCCGGCTAAGTGGTGTGGCTCTTCATGTATCCAAGGGCAAAGAAGGAATGTAAAATAGACTTGCCCCTATAAATAAAGGATGAGGGTCTCCTTCCCCTCACCTCTTCCATTTTCATTTTCCCCTTCTAGAGCTAGGGTTTCATGTGAGAGAGGTCCAAGATCTGAAATTTTCGTTCTTGTTTTTGTGAGATATTTGTGTGGGAATGGAGGCCCGAATCCTCCTTTTGTCCTTCGGGATTTGACAAATTTTGCTGTGATTTTCGTGGCTTATTTTTCTCCTTTTTCGTTCTAGCTAAGATCTACGTTTTCGGAGTTTGGGTTGTTCTCAAGTGATGATTTCTCAAAAATAGATGGATGCCATGGTGAATTTCACCTACGCAAAATTTCAGCTCAAGAGCTGTTAAATCGAGAGAGATCCACTTGATTTCTCGGGTCATCCCGTTTGCCGTTCATCTTCGCTGTTCTTCCGTCGCTAGCATGGGATTTCGAGAACCCGCCACGCGCTTGATTCCAGCAGAGCGTTTTCAACGCCGTGTTCCTAGGCGACGTGTGTGCTTGCTTGAGCAGCTCTTGCTTCGCTCTCCGAGTCCCGTCTCTCGACCGATTGCAAGTGTCGCCGGTTCGTTGTTCCTCCGTCTTTCTCCGCTTTATCATTCTTGCGTAGGGATTTTATTAGGAGTCGATCTCGGCCAATTAAAGCGTGGTCCTTGGCCTTAGCGCCAAATCCATCTCTCAGAGGCTTGCCTCTCGATTCGAGATCCGCTAGGCGGATCCCTCCGTCTCTGCTTTGGTGCCATACGTCTGGACCTTCTTAATCGACAAGTGCAAGATCTATTTTTAATTGATCCCAAAGCTTGCATCTTGGTACGTGAAATTCCAAAGCAAATTAAGGCATTTATTGAACTATTAAATTACTTCTGAAATGGTATTCTGCTGCGTACTTGTCTTGTCTTCTTGGATTTTGATTGAACCAAAGCTCGTTCTTGTTCACGTGAGTTCAAGCAAGGCAGTTGTAACTCTGGCTATCTCTCGATTTCTGCAGTTCGACAAAGACGAGAAATGAATAGCTTGAGCTATCTTGTGCATGATTTCGAGGCTTTTGGTGTGTGCTTGAGCTATAACCTGGTAGGTCGTGCACCTTCGAGTGCCGAACAAATCCAACTCGGTGTTTGTTTTGCAGGGATTCATTTTGGCCTGGAAGATGAACGATTTTATTGCAGATTTTCCGGAGGATTTTTACTAGCTTTGATTTTCCGATTTGCTCACATCTTTGTCGTTTGAGCTCCGATTCGACTTCCGTCTGCGTTGGGTTTGTGGTGTCTCGTTGTGTTCCTAAGGAACATCCACCCACTTGTTTGGGTCGTGGACATCACGGTGTTTCATTTGCTTCTTGGGGTTTGAATTTGGAACAGTGGCCAAATATTTCAAAAGAAATTTGAGGCTCCCATTCACCCCCTCCGGTCGCCAATTTCGGTCCTTCAATTGGTATCGGAGTTGTTAAGGATCACTTCACCTTAATCGGTCCGTGATCCCGAAGGCGACATCATGGAGAACCGTGGGCTTGGAAAGCCACCGCACTTCGATGGCAAGAACTATCCCTATTGGAAGATCCGCATGTCGGCGCATCTCCAAGGGATTGATTCGCGTGTTTGGGAGATCCGTGAGAATGCGGACTACGTGGTACTTGCTGCCCGTGTTGACCAAGCACAGATCGACCAACACAAGGCGAACAACACGCGTAACCGTCTTGTTTTCTCGCTCTTTCTATGGAAGAATTTGAGCGTGTTTCGATTGTGCTATCGTCGAGAGATCCGGTCTAGACCGCAAATATCATGAGGGTACCGCCCATGTCAAGACCGCACTCTATGAGACACACAAGAGAGAGTACGAGAACTTTGTTCAAACCGATGGTGAATCTATTGATTCTTTGTTCACTCGCTTTCAAACCATCGTGAACAAGATGAGGGCAAACAACCCTCGATGCCCTATGACGATCATCGAGAGCGCTTAAGCTTCTATATGCTCTAGATCGGAGGGTTTGGGAAGTAAAGATCTCGGCGATCATAGAATCGCCCGCTTATGAGACTCACCGTGGATGAGCTGTCAAGAAGCTCAAGTCCACCGAGATTGACCACCGACGCGTGCGAGGATCGAATCCTCGCCTACCATGGCTTTGGTCTCGTGCACAGAGGTTCAAGTTCTTTGACTAACCCTTCACACCGTCTCTTTGCCCTGTCTTCTCTCGGTCTCGGCTACGAGGAGGATGGAGGCTCTTGGGGACGACGAGCTCGCTTGGTGATTAGCCGGTTCTCACGGTTTCACAACAACCGTTTGAATCGCCGGCGTGGCATCACCAAGCAAGGATGCTTCGGGTGTGGAGATCCCGACCACTACGTCGCCAACCGTCCCAAGGCCGACAAGAACCACTACAACAACAAGAACGACTACGCCAAGCGCAAGGACAAGCACGAGTCCTCCGCACCCAAGTACAAGTACAAGTACAAGGGAGGATTCGACAAGGAAGCCGTCAAGAAGAAGTACTTTGAGAAGCAAGAGGCAAGGCAACGAGCTTTCCTCGCATCCCCGCCGATCTCGACGACGACTCCGACGCGGCTCTCCTCCAAGTGATGATGAGGCCGAGCGAAGGTCGAGAACAAGTTCAACGGCCGTGCTTCTTTACGACTCCAAGCCGGAGGCTATCGCACCATGGCGCTCGATGAATCTACTCCAAGCATTGAGAAGAACGACGACACCGAGCCCGAGGTAGAACAAACCCCGAATCTCTTGCCGCCGAGGTTGATAGCTTGACTACCACTTTGCTTAGACAAGATGCTCGCTTAAGCTTGCCGTCGTGAGAGGAAAGTTTTCAAGGCTAAGTGGTTGCTTGCCGTCAAAGAGCTAGAGTCTCTAGGGAGACGGTGCACATCTCTCGATGAGTCTCGAATGTGATGCTTGTGCCATTCATATGGCAAACCTAGCTGATGTGCCCAAGTATGTGGCTTTGGTAGATGAACTTGATGAGGTTAAGGCTAAGTCTGTCTCTCGTGAATCCTTGCAAATCTTGTGATGAGTGAAGTCCGAGCTAGGTGAGAAAATGACTAGGATTGCCATGCTAGAAAAACTAGTCAAGTTTCTAGATGTGCTTGTTGTGAAGCTTTGGAACTAGAACTAGACTCTTGTAGGCATGACAAGAAAAGGGCCGAAGAAGAAATCACAAACCTTCGGTCCATGCTCGCTTGGTTGTCTTGCGTGAACCGCAGCTTGGCATGATGATGAGCCGCTCAAGAGGGAACCGACACAACGGGATTAGGCTTTGCTACAGTGGGAAGGGTGAAAATGTTTTTGGTAAGGTTGGTGAACACAAGGGTATGAGTGCATCCGAGAAATCCACCAAGCCTTCCACTACTCCCAAGTTGATCAAAATCACGCCACCTCACCTAACAAGCCCAAAGGTGAAAGATGGTGTGTTTGAGGAACCTCCCAAAGCTTCACCTCCAAAACAAGTGTGGACTCCCAAGCCAAACCACCTAAGGAACCCACTTGACACACTTCCCGACATCTCTATTAAACCCTCCAAAGAACAAGCAAACCCAAAGAGTGACCCATACCCATGAGAGAGTGAGTAAACCACCACCCAAGAGAGAGGTGTATCACTCGTGATTATTGTCACCATGATGGTCACTTGTTTGAGTTCTCGTGAGGAAGAGAGATGAGCGGCATGAGTATGAGCTTTTCAATAACTCTACTCATGGTGTGTTTGCTCCACGTTTCCGAGGCACAAGCTAGGCCAAGAGGTGCAACACCTCAAGGACCTAGGCCTCAAGGTGTGAGACCACGAGGTGGTCGTGCCCGGCGGGGTTCAGTTTTTCTTATGACCTTGGATCTCGTGACCGTGGCTTTCGCCACAGATGAGCGGACCACGTTTTTCTCGTCGTGGTGATCGCTCTACTCAAATGGGACATGGCATGCATGATGCTTTTGTTAACACTTCTCGTGGGCGAATGAGCCAACACCGGTTTTCTCCTCGCTTTACTAACCCTGTTGTTGGATCATTTGCTCATCCCATGTCTCGCCATTGATGCAGATGAAGGGCCGGAGAACACGTGGCTAGTTGATTCCGGTTGCTCTCGACACATGACCGGAACTCAAAATGGTTCTCCAGCCTCACCCAAATGAAGTGTAGTGAATACATTACATTTGGGGATAACAAAGAAGGGTAAAGTGCTTTCACGTGGGTCCATCCGTCGAATGAGAACTTTGTGCTTAAGGATGTGGCCTTGGTTTCAAATTTGCACTTCAATCTCGCTTTCTCGCCTTCTTGATGACGGTTTTGAGGTTCTTTAAGCCAAGACTTTGTCGTGTTCTTGATGCTCGGAGAACCTCGTTTGCAAGATTGTGCCTTTTGGGAAAGTGTTTCGTGCTGATTTTTCTCGCTCATTTGGTCTTTCCCGCTGTTTGATGGCAAACTCCTCCTCGAGCTCGGAAGTGGCACCGCACTTGGTCACTTGAGTTTTGACTTGCTTGCAAGATTGAGCTCACTTGATCTAATTCGGGTTTGCCCAAGCTCAAGTTTGAGAAGGATCTTGTTTGTCATCCGTGCCGTCACGGAAGATGATTGCCTTCTCATCCTCCCGTGAACCAAGTGATGACCAAGGGGCCCGCGAGCTTTTACATATGGACACCGTAGGTCCAGCGGTCCGGCCGATGGTGGAAAGTGGTACGTGTTGGTCGTGGTTGATGACTTTTCTCGCTATTCGTGGGTCTTTTTCATGGAAAGCAAAGATGAGGCTTTTACTCATGTTCATGACTTGATCTTAAGGTTGCAAAATGAGTTACCAAAGCATGCCATGCGAGCTATTCGTGACAATGGCACCGAATTCAAGAATACTCGTTTTGAGACCTTTGCTCATCCATAGGTCTTGAACATCGCTTTCCTCGCCATATGTCCCACAAAGAAATGGGATTGTTGAACGCAAGAATCGGACCCTTGTTGAGATGGCCAGACGATGCTTGATGAGCATAGGACTCCTAGGCGCTATTGGGCCGAAGCAATCAACACGCTTGTCATGTTTCAAATCGCATCTTCCTTCGAGCTTTTACAAAGAAGACTTCTTATGAGTTGCGGTTTGGTCGTTTGCCCAAAGTGAGCCATTTTCGTGTGTTTGGCCGCAAGTGCTTTATCTTGAAGAAGGGAAACTTAGACAAATTTGAATCGAGATCTTCGACGGGATTTTTCTTGGTTATGCATCTCATTCGCATGCTTATCGAGTACTTAACCTTGAAACTAACCGTGTCATGGAGACTTGTGAAGTCACCTTCGACGAGACCGCACCTTGTTCTTCTCCCGTCTTTGAGAGTGGTGTGATGAGGAGATGAACAAGAGCATCTTTGTGGAGGAGGAGCAGATGCCGATTGGGGTGATCACGAGCCAACTCCACCGGCTGCCCCGCTGACCCGCGACGACTACTTCCGTTGACGGCCCCACTCCCACATCTTCTACCACATGGGGACCGTACGACGAGGCCTCACTTGTTCCACGCACCCGAGGAAGCTCCACCGCCGTTGAAGGGAGGCGTCTTCATCAAGAGAAGCACCGCGACACATTCAGCATCGCCATCCTCCTTCAACCATGATCGGTAACATAAATGAGCGGGTCACTCGCAATGATCTTATGAGATTTCGCACTTTGCACATTCTCCGCTTTTGTTGCAAATTTCGAACCCAAAGAAGTGGTTGAGGCATTAACCGATCCAGATTGGGTAAATGCCATGCATGAGGAGCTTGAGAACTTTGAGAGAAACCAAGTGTGGGTTTTAGTACCACCTCCACCTCGGTGTCATCCCATAGGAACCAAGTGGGTATTCAAGAACAAGCAGAGTGAGGATGGGGTTGTGGTGAGAAACAAGGCTAGGTTGGTTGCTCGGGGGTACCGCGTAAAGAAGGGATAGGCTATGAGGAAACCTTTGCACCCGTTGCCCGTTTAGAAGCCATTAGGATCTTCCTAGCATATGCGCTCGAAAGGGTTCAAGCCGTATCGATGGATGTAAAGAGTGCTTTTCCGAATGGGTACATAGATGAGGAGGTGTATGTGAGGCAACCCCGTGTTTTGAAAATCCCAAGCATCCCGATCATGTTTTTAAACTCCACAAAGCCCTATATGGTCTCAAACAAGCCCCGAGAGCGTGGTATGAGCGACCGAAGTCCTTTTTGGGCAAGGGTTTTACCATGGGGTCGGTTGACAAAACCTTGTTTCTCCTCAAGCATGGTAGTGACACTCTCTTGGTGCGCATTTATGTCGATGATATCATTTTTGGTGGTTCGTCACATGCTCTTGTTGCAAAGTTTTCGATATGATGAGTAGGGAGTTCGAGATGAGCATGATGGGTGAGCGACGTTCTTTCTCGGCTTGCAAATCAAGCAAACTCGAGAAGGGACATTTGTACATCAAGGCAAGTACACGAAGGATCTTCCAAGCGCTTCGACATGGGTGATGCCAAGCCACTTCAAACTCCCATGTCGACCACGACCGCCTTGGATGCCGATCTAGAAGGAGAAGTCGTTGACTGAAGGAGTACCGCAGCATGATCGGGTCGTTGCCGTACTGACGGCGACAAGGCCCGACATCCAGCCGTCCCGTCTTTGCGCACGCTTCCAGCCTTCACCGCGCACTTGACAGAAGCCGTCAAACGCATCTTACGGTACCTTCGCTTCACTCCCGAGCTTGGTCTATGGTACTCGACCTCCTTCATCTCTTTCTCTTCGGGTTATTCGATGCCGATTATGCGGGTGATCGAATTAAGAGAAAGTCCACTACGGAACTTGTGAGTTTTTGGGTTCGTCGTTGATCTCTTGGTCTTCTCGCAAACGCCTTCTATTTCCCAATCCACTTGTGAGGCCGAGTATGTTCGCCGCGCGTGTTGTTCTCGCTGCTTTGGGTGGTTGCTACCTTGAGAGACTATGGGTTGAATTTTAGGAAAGTGCCTCTTTTCGTGACAGACTAGTGCCATTAGTGTTGCTAAGAACCCAAGACTCCACTCAAAAACCAAGCACATTGAGATCCGATATCACTTCTTGAGAGATCACCAAGAGAAAGGAGACATAGACCTTCACGAGAACCCATGAACAACCTTGCCGATATCTTCACAAAGCCCTCGATCAAACCCAGCTTGCCCACTTGAGAGCGGAGTTGGGCATTTGCTACCCTTTTAGAGTAGGGTAGTCGTATCTTGATGTATAGTATGATCTTTGGCTTTCTTCTTTGCTTCGCTTTGGTTTTCATGTGTATCATATTGCATATCATCATGTATCATATTACCTTTGTTGAGCTTCATGACTATAGCAGCTTTTGATTACATTCATGATCTTGCTAGTATGACTTGTATATGTCACTTGGAGCTTGCGGCTTAGGCTTCTTCGATCACTTGTTACATGTTATGAGCTAAGCCTGTTTTCTAAATGTGAACTCGCTTAAATCTTGATGCAACTCAAAAATTGTTCACCTTTGAGATGGCAACTAGCATGTGTAGGTTTTGTGAGGACCTCGTTGCTTTCATGTGTATGCTTGAGTTGCTATGTCTCATGTTTCTTGAGTCATTCACTTAGCTCGGATCTCTTGATAATCTTGTGCTAAAACTTGATGTCTAAGCTAAGAAATGATGAAAAGTTTTGAGTTGGATCTTTCTCGTCCCACGGCAATGTCACGAGATTGCTTCTCATTCACTCGAGTGAGATGAACTTGGGCATTGTAGTGCTAGTCCACAACCACTCGTGACGAGACAGCCTTCCCACTTGCACTAAGGGATGAACTCGGCGTGGTTGAAAAACATGATAAAAACAATCTTTTTGGCGGACAGCTTTGATCCTCTCGTGCACACATGTCTAAATGAAACCTTGTTAACTACTGTTTTAAATCGATCAATGTTGTAGTAACAAGTGTTGTTAAGTGTATCTTTGAGACATGATGTGTGACCGTTATATGGGGTAGTTCACTCTTGTATACATGTGTTAGCACTTGTTTGATCTCCCGCTATATGTGCTAGGTGCTATTCTTTTTGGTGAACACCTTTTATAAAATACCCAACACCCGATCAAAATGCTTATGTTTCATACTCGTACCACTTGATCAGCCTTGACCATTGGTTTTGTCTTGTGCCTTTTGCTATATACTTGCCATACTTGCTAGATCATCTATGTACTCAAATTGCTATACTTATGAAGCTCTACCTTTTGCATTTCTTTCATGGCATGATTTGAGGGGAGTTGCTCTCTTTTGTCTCAATCTTGATAAGTGCATGTGCCAACAAGGGAGAAACATCCACAAATCCGAGAGTTCATTGGTGAGGATGCATTTGTCAAGGGGAGTTGCAATCCGAGTTATGAGTTTGAGCCGTTTTTGCTAGATGTGTTGAGCCGTTGCCTCTTCTTGAGGATCTAGTTTTTTCGCTTGTTCTATGCCGTGCTAGTGGTGTTGAGCCTTTTGCCTCTTCTTGAGGGCTAGCTTTGGTTTTCTTGGTCGCGTCGAGCCGTTGCCCATGTCTTTGGGGACCAAGTTGTGATCTCACTTTGCTCATTGCAAATGACCCGTTTTCGCTTTCTTTGGCTCTTGGTCATTTGGATGAGTTGTCTCTCGGTTTGTGTTGGTGTTGACAATGCACTCATCAAGGGGAGATTGAGGACACATGGTTTTAACCATAACCATTGTATGGACCTTTGTGTGATGAGTGATTGTCAACATGCCAACACAAGGCGTGTGTGTGTTCTTACTAACCGATGGCACGCGGCCGTGTCAAACAATGGTGTCTCTTGGCTTGTGTTGTTCAGATGTTGAGCTCGAAGACGGTGGTCGACGGTCGGTGAAGATCAAGTAGGCGTGCCGTGCCGACGGACCGGTGCGGTGAAGGGCGGACGTGAGGCTTGGATCGAGGACCCGAGGACCGGCAGCTAGCCGTGGTGGGACATGCGGACATCGACGAGCGCAAGTGTACACGGCGGGGATGCGTATGGGCTACGCTACTCGCGGAGGGTTTGGTGGTTTCGCCTCAAAACCATCGATGGCGGGTTTCCCGGTTTGCGCCTCAAAACCGGGGCGGAGGTCCCTGCGGACGGACGACACGTGGCGGCATCGGGAGATTGCTTGGAAGCAAGGCTACCGTGAGAAGGCGCGGTGGCCGTCGGATCAAGTGAAGCTCGAGTTGGACCTTTATGCCCCCGGCTAAGTGGTGTGGCTCTTCATGTATCCAAGGGCAAAGAAGGAATGTAAAATAGACTTGCCCCTATAAATAAAGGATGAGGGTCTCCCTTCCCCCTCACCTCTTCCATTTTCATTTTCCCCTTCTAGAGCTAGGGTTTCATGTGAGAGAGAGGTCCAAGATCTGAAATTTTCGTTCTTGTTTTTGTGAGATATTTGTGTGGGAATGGAGGCCCGAATCCTCCTTTTGTCCTTCGGGATTTGACAAATTTTGCTGTGATTTTCGTGGCTTATTTTTCTCCTTTTTTCGTTCTAGCTAAGATCTACGTTTTCCGGAGTTTGGGTTGTTCTCAAGTGATGATTTCTCAAAAATAGATGGATGCCATGGTGAATTTCACCTACGCAAAATTTCAGCTCAAGAGCTGTTAAATCGAGAGAGATCCACTTGATTTCGGGTCATCCTGTTTGCTGTTCATCTTCGCTGTTCTTCTCGTCGCTAGCATGGGATTTCGAGAACCAGCTTCGCGCTGATTCCAGCAGCAGCGCTTTCAACGCCGTGTTCCTAGGCGACGTGTGTGCTTGCTTGAGCAGCTCTTGCTTCGCCTCCGCAGTCCCGTCTCGACTGATTGCAAGTGTCGCTGGTTCGTTGTTCCTCTCGTCTTTTCTCCGCTTTATCATTCTTGCGTAGGGATTTTACAGGGAGTCAGATCTCAGCCAATTAAAGCAGGGTCCTTGGCCTTAGCGCCAAATCCATCTCTCGGCAGGAGGCTTGCCTCTCGATTCGAGATTCGCTAGGCGGATCCCTCTGTCTGTTTTGGTGCCATACGTCTGGACCTTCTTAATCGACAAGTGCAGCATCTATTTTTAATTGATCCCAAAGCTTGCATCTTGGTACGTGAAATTCCAAAGCAAATTAAGGCATTTATTGAACTATTAAATTACTTCTTGAAATGGTATTCTCGGTTGCGTACTTGTCTTGTCTTCTTGGATTTTGATTGAACCAAAGCTCTGTTCTTGTTCACGTGAGTTCAAGCAAGGCAGTTGTACTGCTCGGTCTATCTCTCTGATTTCTGCAGTTCGACAGCAGCACGAGAAATGAATAGCTTGAGCTATCTTGTGCATGATTTCAGGAGGCTTTTGGTGTGTGCTTGAGCTATAACCGATTGGTAGGTCGTGCACCTTCGAGTGCCGAACAAATCCAACTCGGTGTTTGTTTTGCAGGGATTCATTTTGGCCCAGGAAGATGAACGATTTTATTGCAGATTTTCTGGAGGATTTTTACTAGCTTTGATTTTCCGATTTGCTCACATCTTTGTCGTTTGAGCTCCGATTCGACTTCCGTCTGTTGCGTTGGGTTTGTGGTGTCTCGCTGTGTTCCTAAGGAACATCCACCCACTTGTTTGGGTCGTGGACATCACGGTGTTTCATTTGCTTCTTGGGGTTTGAATTTGAAGCTGGCCAAATATTTCAAAAGAAATTTGAGGCTCCCATTCACCCCCTCCGGTCGCCAATTTCGGTCCTTCACGTCCCGCCTGTCCCTTTGCGTCGAATACAAATACAAGCGGTGCGCCATCGGATCGGAGGCGTTCGGGGCTATCGTCGTCGTCGCCCGGCCGGGACCGCAAGAAACTAAGGGCTAGGCATCTCGTCGCCGGCCGTCTGTTATTTACGGGCTTATTATATGCTTTGCTCGATCTCGCCTTATACGTGTGAGCTCGATCCCTTGCTTCGCATAAGGACGCCGCACCGAGGAAGTATACCGTACCTACTCCTAGTACAAGCGTGTACCAAATATGTTTTCACGAGCAGGTGTATACGCCCGTTTTGTATTAAGAGGGAAGAGCGGTCAAAAGACCTAGTACAAGCAAGTTTTGAGGTGCAGACGAGCAGCCTTCATCAAAGACCTACACTACTTGGCACAAAGTTGGTCGTAATTACACAATAACTAAATCTCGCGACCAAAGAGCCACACAAGCGTCTAGTGTAGATTACCCCGCTTCCACCAAGCTTCAGCCTCGCGCACGGCCGCCCGATGGAGCTGCACGAGGTTGCCGCGACCCTATCGAAGACGCGCGAGTTTCTTTCCTTCCAAATTGTCGAAAGTAGCAAGACGAAGACGGTGTCGAAGGTGGGTCGGCCTCTGTGGACACACGCGCCCGCCGTGTAAGCCACCACTCCCCGAGGTTCTCGCGCCGACCGGGACAAGCCGCTCCAAGCCAAGCGGCCGAAGAATGGCGTACCAAAGCTCCTCGGTGACCACGCACCCGACGAACAAGTGTTCAACTATCTCCGACGCTTGCCCACAAAGACCACAAGCATCGTCATCCCGCAAGGCATGCCTTTTCCTCCGGTCCAGCCCACACCCGGCAAGGTAGGGCAGTCCAAAGGAAGAATTTTCACCTTGGGGCTGCCTTCGTCTTCCAAAGCTCCTTGGCCCCCAAGCGACGTTGAGCCGCAAAGAAGGCTCCTAAGTTAACGACGCGTTGTACTTCCCGTCCGACGACCGCTTCCATACAAATCGATCCGCGGTGAACGGGTCAAGTAACAATGAGGAGAGGACTCTCCAGACTCTCGTATTGCAGCAACACCTGGACGGTTGGCGCTCCGCATGGCTCTCCTCGCCCAATGATTTTGAAAAAGGCCTTCTTTGAGGGAGTATTTTTCCCTTGCCGACATGACCGCGTATAGTTGCGGTGCAAATATGTTGGTCCTACGACCGCCCAGTTGTCTGTCCATAGACGTGTGGAAGCTCCATCACCGGGGACAACCGACATGCTCATGTTAAGCATTGCGGTGACCAACCTACTCCTAAGTAGTGTAGTGTACCTACTGTACTTATACTACTACAGATAAAGACTGCCTGATTCCTTATCACTCCAACCAGAGAGACCTTTTGTTTTTGCTACCCCGAACTAAAAAAATCACTGCAGCAAGTTCTGTTCATGCAGGATAATAATTCGGTCGAGTGGCCCACGTACAGTCACGATTCCAAATCCCACCCATGGGCTCCGAGCCTCCGACCCAGGTCGGTTACCGCGAAGAGCCCGCGAGGCCGGTCCATCCGCGCGCGCCAGCGTCGTTCATCGCAGCTTCCTTCCAGAGAATGGAATCGCGACGCGTGATCCATCTCTGGAAGCACAAGCAAAAGTAGGCCGACGGCGACTGGCGATGGTGGTGGTGACGACTGACGAGGATGCGGCGAATCTCGAGTTCCCCGGCGCGCGAGGGCGACGCATCCATCGGCCATCAGGCCGCCGTGACGTAATAATCGTCACTGATAGGGGCACAGGGCTATGCCGATCCGTCGGAATCCATGGATCGATTAGGATCAGTTACCTTTTTCGAGTTTATTTTTCCATGGATTAGGATCAATTACGTACCTTTTCAGATTCTTTTCTTCTTCTTCTTTCCCGATAATAATGGAGATTACGATCGATCGATGAGATGACTTGTTAGCTAGCGTTGTCGTCGCGCACGCGCGCACGTGTGCGTGGTTTTGCTTGCGCTGCCGGCCGGCTGGACGTCGGTGGCCACGATCAACCGGAAGCCAGCAGCGACGGGCGGGTTACTTATTCGATAACTGCTACACGTCCGTCCGTCCGTCCGTCCGTCCGTCTTGCTCCGACACGTTAAGGTTATTGATTGATGACAAGTTTGGGTGCGGCAGCGAGACCCATCAAACAACTAATGATGCTTTTTTTTAAAATCGGGGATCCCCATTTCCATTTCAAGAACCAAAACGGAAATACAGCAGTTTAAGACATCTAAGAAAAGCAACAGCAAGGGGGGGGAGCTATCAGGGGGGGGTAGACCAAGACCTAGATAAAGGAGAAAGAAAATGCGCTTAACCACCCCGCGCAAGAGGCAACCACAACGTGACCAGCAACTTATTACATGATGCGCTTGACCATCCAAATGCAAGAGGAACGGCACACAGGCCAACCGCGAGTATCAGCAAGAGTTGCCAAAGAACAGTTTTTCAGTTATCTGGATTCAGAGATGAACGAGAATTAATCACCGGTCTTCTTCAATCACTCCCAGCGGCGTCTCCAGTCTTCTTGGGCTTCTTGGATGCAAGGATACCCAGCGCCATCTTCAGCATCAAGTCGACTCCGGCTTCGATCTCTTCCTTGTTGGCGTCCTTGAACAAACCTGCCCACATTTTCAACAACTAATGATGCTAGTCCAAGCAAGCATGCGACCCGTGCCGTACGGTCGTGCTGTGGTGCGTGCGTGGTGACTAAGCAACCGCGCCAGCCGCGGCGCGCGCACACCCAGGAGACCAGATCACAAACGGCGGCGTGCTGTGGCGTCGCAGACGACATATAACAGCTTTCTAGATGGAGTACGGAGTAGTGTTTTGCTACGGCTGGCTGGCGATAGATTGGTGGAAAAGGGCAAAAGGCCTTGGAATCGGGCCTTTATTTCCGCGCACACGTGCACGCAGATGGCGCGCGGCGTGACGTGAAATGACATGATGCCGGAGCACAGCACGGCAAGTTTTCGCTGCTGGTGCTGGATGATCTGATCGTCGAGATCAAGACCAAGTCGCCAGTCGCGTACGTATCGGCGTAACGTATGCCTCGCCCGCCGTCGGGGAAAAGAAACTTCACTGCATCTGCCCCCATGCAGGATCGAGCTGCGAGGAGGCCCGCGTGAAGGATGGTGGAGTTGTGTTGCTTGACGATGAAGGAGCACCCGTGCCAAGTTATCTGCGTCAGCGCCAGCTAGCCGCGCCAGGGGCGGGCGCATGCGTACGCCAAGGGCCCAAGGTGGCATACTGCCGTTCTGAAACTCGGGCCGCTGTCGTCGTACGCCTGTACTATACAACTCTAATTCGAATTCCTGGTACACAACATTCCTGGTATTTCATAATTGTGTAACACATATTAGTAAAGCAGTAGTGGTGTATATACATGGACCGTTAGTATACGCGGCAAGTGCACATCTTATCGAATACATAAAAAAATTACTAACATATACGATAATAATAAGTATCAAGTATTAGTTGTGAAATAGACTTTTATAATAAAAATATGAAATTATAAATATTGAAATTATTTTTGAACATACCGAGTATATATATGGGTATATACCAAGGTGGCCTCCGGCCAGCGAGTGACGCTTTACAGCTCGCTTTCATTTAATCTCTATTGCTCGTTTACTATAAAGAAGAAAAAATGTCTCCGCAACTTTTTTTTTTTTGAAATTTTCTTAGCTAGCTTTCCAGAGGCAAGACTGTGTTGAAACAGCTCCATCGGCTATATATATTCCACACGTGACCCATATGATGTGCGTGGTGGTTTCGAAAGAAAAAAAAAAATGTGCGTGGTGGTCGAAAAATGATCTTTCTCCCGCCCCATCGAGGCCAAAAACAGCAGGAGACGACGACGGCGCGCAAAGCTACCTGCAAACGGAAACATTCGGCTTGCATAAGCAAACCGTCACGCCAGCCCGTCACGCCAGCTGCTACACGGGTTCAACTTCAAAGCAATTATCGGCTACTCCAAAACTATAAAGACAAAAACAAAGAACCAAGTATTATATCGGATTTTAGTGCGTGCATGTTTGAGTAAAGATCAAGAAACAGTCAACAAGAGTTTAACGAATTGAGGCCAAAGGTGGCAAACGACGTTGGATACATATACACCGAAAAACCGAATGCTATATGCGGGATGCCTCACATAATGAGAGTTCCAGTTGATAGAGTCTTAACGCGCTTGAACGACACTTCAAATCTGATTTTGATCTCTTCGATTCCTAAGCACCAATCGTAATATCAAGGAATAAAATTGAAAGCTGAAGGATCAAGGAAAAAATTACCTAGACTCAAAATGAGGCACCCACGTTACGGCTCTTGTTTCAAAGCTGTTTTTGGCTTTTCAAGAGTAGAGAAATCCATGGCCTCACCACAGATTGGAAGGCAAAAATGAATATCTAAGCAATCTAGTCTTGACAACATGAAAAGTACTCTTGAGAAGGAGTACAAAGTTACGGTGCCTTCGACTGATCTTGACCTCTTTCGCTCTGAATCAACACCGTCGCCGAGCCCATGCTGAAGCTAAGTTGCAAAGTAATACAGTTTTTCTGCCCATCTACATGGTCTTCTGTTTAACGTTTTTCTTCGATTTGTCAGGGGCAATGTCAGATGGTGTATTGATGAATTTAGTAGCCCTTTGCATGTGTCCTGCAATGACGATAACGAGTAGTATTTGGTTTTGTGTATCAATTAATCACCCAAGGAGCTGCAGTAACATGACTCAGTTTGTCCCTTGATAAAATGTAGTAACCAGCAACATCCGTGCAGACATATCACATAAGAAATTGCGTAACCATTGACATCTTCTGTAATTGCATTTACAATAGAAGGCGAAATCAATTTCAAACATGGCGACGAACTTCTAGCAGTACAATGTACAGAAGGGATTTCCTTTACAGAACTGATAACATCCTTCCAAACACTACTCTTTTACATTCCACTGATAGCTCCGCGACGTCCGCCGCGGTTGACGCTGCGGCGTCCATGGACGCCGCGCGCGTTACGCGGCACGGGCACAAGCGCTCTGCGGCGGCGGCGGCGCTCGGCGAGCTGGATTGCTCTTGCTGGTCCTCCTCTTGCGGGTGAAGCGTCTTGGCGGTTGCTCTCCTGTTCTTTGTGATCGGGGGCCGCGTCGCTCGCCCAGCGCATGGCAACATCCGCGCGGCGGCGTCGGCACTGCGTCGGATCATGCGGCGGGCTAGCGGCCCGGACCCGGCCTCTCGCTGCCTTCTCTCCGCCTCCGGAGTCGGCGGCGCGACCGCGACGACGGCGGGGTCGAGCACGTCGGAGCGCGAACGGGCAGCGACGTGCGCGCGGGCAGTGTCGATGCGGGGACGTGGAACGCGTGCGCGCGCAGGGAGAGGCGCACGAGCTCGCCGTCCTGGAACTCGCCGAGCGAACCCGAAGCGCGTCGGCCGCGCCCGGGGGCCCGCGCCCGCGGAACGCGTCACGGCGATGGACCCGATCGACGCCTCGTCGAGCCCCACGGTCCGGATGTTCCGGGCGTGGTGCACCACCCCGCCGCCTCCTCCGGCCCGGTCGTGGTCGTGCCCGCCGCCGTCGTCGACATCCGCGTTGAGAGGCGGGGGCGGAAGCGCTTGCCACCTGCGGCGGACTGGCGGCGCCGCACGACAGCGGAGACGCCGAGCAGGATGAGATTGACTTCTAACGCTAGCAAATGGGCTGATATGGGCCTCGTACATGCTTGTGAGATTGTCTCGTTTCCTGGGCTCTCGTTGGATTGGAATCGGACGGTTTAGATCATGAATGCAGAGAACAACTGCGGAGAAGAAATGCAGAGGATCTCGTTCCGCCATAGCACTCTCCTCTGGACTTGGAGAGGAAGCAAATGGGGCGGGACCCAGCTCTCAGGGAAGGCCCGCATCGCAAGAACCGGAGCTGACGGGCCGTTTCGTTTAGTTTCATGAGTTGGGGCCACGGCCTCTGATGGACCAGGCCGAATACGTGACAACTGGGCTATTCTCTCAAAAAAATCAATTTAATTTTTAAATAATAAAAAGTGATAATTGGCGTGCTAGCTTTTTTAGCATTAATTCACGTGTTAGCTGCAGCTAGAGCAGCAACCGCGGCTGCAAGGCTACTCAGTTAGGCAAAAATCAATTTTACCTCTCAAACTATCATATGATTTGTTTCTCCATCCTAAAAAAAACTGTTTTTCTTTCTCATACTATGAAATCAAGCATCTTTATCCTCTAGCTCTTGAAACCTTTAAGTTACACCTCCTGGTCCTAGTTTGAAGTAGTATTAAAGGTGATTTCGTCTTTTTTTTATAAATATGTGATAAGTTTTGAATAAAAAAAATATCTCGAAGCTTATAAAATTTCAAAAAACAGTCCTAGAAATAGTTTGTGATATGACAATTTTAAAGATAGCATTTGAGAGCTTGTGAAATTATGTATTTTCTAAAAAAATATATTTATCTCTAAGAAAATAGAAAAATGTTCGGGAGAAAAACTCTCAAAGCATTCTAATTGTGTAAATTTATTTCTAAACTATTAGAACGTTTTCCCTCTCAAAACTAGAAATACCATGGATTGTACAGTATTTTTTATTCTGAAAACGGAGCACGGAGATCGGGATGCTTTCAGTTTTGCACTCCCTGCGGCTGCAGGGAAGTACTGAAGTGGTTTCTGAAGACTAGTTCAGTTCATTTTATTGGGCAGCAGGTTTTCCTGACTGAGTTGAGCTGGAAAGTGCTTGCTGAACCTAGTACACCTGAATAAAATGGCATCACCATTCGATCTCGGTTCAGCCATCTCATTATGACCAAACTTATGGAAGTGTCGAACTGTTGACCAGGACCTGTTCAGCTGATCTCATGCAGTCTTGGTTCAGCGAATGCTCAACAACGAGTTAAATAGCCTGACAAACTCACAGAGAAAGGGATGTACAGGTTGAAATCACCTCACGGAAATGATGATCTTGGATTAATACCCTGTCTTAGATTGTCTGATACCCTTTCTTAAGTACTTTATCCCAAATTTTTGGGTCGAATCTTCTGTCTATAAAATTCAGCCGTGCATCTCTTACAAACTGCAGAAGCGCAGTAGTTGCCACTGAGACCTGAATAAGGGGACGAACGCAAACGCTACAGCATGGAGACGTAGCTAAATTATATAAATACGCAGTTAGTACCAACTAGGAACTACGAAGGAAAAATGTCTGTGGGAAGTTATTTCTCCTGCTCCACTTTTTCATCACAGGAAGAGCTGAACCACATTAGCTTAGCAGTGCCCCACTGCCCGAGCTATCAGAGAATATTGCCTCGCCTTTTCAGCAACAGTTAAACAAAGCAGAAACTTAACCTTAACGGCAATGCAAGCTCAAACGAAGAACCAATCAAACTAGAAATATGGAAGTTACATGATGCACTAAGGAGCCTGAATGCGACATCTACTAATAATGAAGACGCGAGAAATATGCCTGAATGGGTTCATCTCCTCCTACTCTGTCAGAGTCCCTGCCAACTCTTTCAGAGTCCCCGTTTCTCATCCTCTGGTCGTCTCATCACGGGGTTCTCTTGTCCAATTCTCTCAGCAGACCAGAGGAGAATGCACAATGCAGGACATGGCGTGTGCCCCCATGCAAGATGCATCCACGACACCAAGCCTTTGCTGCCCTGGTCCCTGCAGCAAGCAGGCTAGGCTCGAACTCGAACGAACTACGTATAACACAAGAAAAGATAGCTAGGAAAACCTGACGGTCGCGCGCGACCGAGACCGCACGTCGTCGATCGTGTCGATCATCAGTTGTGCAGCCTGTTAGGCCCGCTCGGCACGAGCCTGTCTTGGACACCCCATTAGCGCGGGTCTATCTGCCCCGCCGTCGCGGCTGGGCGGCGGCATCGGCAGGTGATGGGACTGGTGGGCGCCTTGGCGCCTGCTGGCGTGCAGCCGCGTGCACGGGAGGATCCGCGGTGGCCGCCTACGCTGCTGCTCGGAGTCGCGAAGCGGGCGAGGAAGGCCTCGTCGGCCAGCTGCACCGACCCTCGCCTTATTCCCGGCCTTCTCCCATGCCGTCTCCCCTTGTTAGGCGACACGGCGACGACGGCCGACGAAGACCGCGAGGATGAAGACCAAGAAAAGCAAACAGAGGCAATGCGAGGGCTTCATTTGGCGCTCGACCTCTCTCCGTTAGGGGTGGTTACGTTTAATAGCAGTGGCGGCCGGCGCAAAGCTGAGTACGACGGCTTCGCCATCGTCCACTGAGCACTGATACTAATAGTGTACACGTGTATACACCGAGCCTGTGTTGCAACTGTTTGCATCTCTGTCGCTCTCTTCTCTCTTGGCCTCTTTTTCTTTTCTGGCGCGCCATTTTAAGCATTTTCGACCCATCAAGACGACAGTCCAAAGCCTTTCGGAAAAAAAGAAGACGACACTCCAAATTGTCTAGCGTGCGGTAGCTGACTGTGGTTTCAGATGGCCCACGATACTCTCTGTCTCAGTGTCTCTGCACACCAGAGATTCAGTGAACGATATAGATTCTCCCTTGGATAAAAATTCAGCTGTGTCTTTTTTTTAACATAATTCAGATGTGTTTCTTATTGGTCCGTTTTTATTATTTTTGTTATTTTTATAAGAAATTTTACGGCTATCTGTATTTTTTGTTAGAAGATTTTCTGCCCAGGCGAACTCATGAGCCTAAAACTCAGCCCATTACAAAGTTACAAATGCGGCCTTCCAATTCAGCCCACGGCCTATAGTGTTTGAAGTCCTATAAAAGGAAAAAAAAAGGTCCTACTTTTTCTTACAAAGTCCTTTTTTTCTCCCTCAACTCTAAAACCGGGCAAACTACCTCCCTTAACTTTTCAAACGCATTTATCTCCGTGGAATGGTTTGAGCGGATGTGCTACAATAACGTGTTTTTTTCCTGTTTTTTATTTATTTTGGCCCGAATATTTGAAAATCACGGTAAATCACGAGAAAATCACAAAATAAAAAAAAATCTAATTTTATTGGACTCTACGTGAGTAGATCTACACAGTGAACATTTGTGTCACCATTCCTCCCCCCGCTCTATGCTCTGCTCCATGGAGCGTTCTTTGCGGTGTCGTCTCCGCCCTCGTCAACAATCTTCACTGCCATGCACCAAGGGCCCGAGCACAGCCGCGCGCCCAAAGTGTGACGACCTCGCCGTCTCCCCACGCATGCGGCCACGCTCTTGTGTCGCGCTGAGGCTCGACGTTGGCCGAGCCGGCGGCCGGCGACGCGAGGCCCATCGTGATGGCCTGTGGATTTAACACCCCGGGGCCCTTTTTCCTCGGCCCGAGCCACGCCGTCGATCCGAACCTCATCGTGGAGCGCCGCATAGAAGGACTAGTGTGAATCAGACAGAAAGTGTCAAAGGAAAGATCGGCACATGTCGGCCAATCATCGAATGACTGACGAAGGTTTTCGAGCGCACAGCGGCGCGGGGGCGCCGCTGGACCCGCCGGGACGCGCGTCCGCGCGCAGACGCGGTCGAGAAGGCCTCACGGGAGGTCGGGGCGCCGGGCCGCCGCGCAACGAGCGGCGAGTCGCGCGTGGCACCGGCGATCTTGGGACCTTTGACCGCACGGGGAGAAGGAAGCGCCGGGACGAACCGGGCGGGCGCCGGGCCAGCTTGAGAAACTTTTCACGCGCACGATCGCCGGACGTCCGGCGCTATCGAGGCCCAATTCAAGTCCGTCGTATACAAATCGGACTTTGGAAGTTTGACTCGTGGAAAACTTGATGGACGAGTTTTGGAGAGTTTCCTCTTTTGGGATAAGACCCCTTTTTTTTATATACGAGGGGATCATGGCGATTGAACCCATCCAATCAATTGACACAAATCCAACAATAAATCGATGAGACGATCAATTTACCCTTCTTCTTCTACATCACCTAATTTTTCTAGTTAATGGCTTGTTGGTGCTTATACTCGCGAGTTCATCGGCGATTCTAGCGCCATCCGGCTTGGTTAGGAGATCCTGCGTGCATCTCGGCGGGTCTTCCGGAGGTTGTTCAAGGCTTACCGCGCCGTCGGCGGGCTCTACGTCGGTCTGTCGATCTCTAGATCGGTTTGGCCGTCCACGCTACGTCGTCGTTGCGATGCGAGGTCGCTTGAGCCCTGCAGGCGTCCCGAGGCCATTCTTGCCGTGCGTTGGCGGATTTATTCGTCAACACACTTTTTGGCACTCCCGGCGGGAAGAGCGCAGCGCCGTCTCGATATCCATCTACTAATATGGAGCGGCCGTGATAGTGATTCAAGTGGAGATGATCGCACCAACATCGGCTCGGGGGCATTGTCTGTCCACAAAACATGGACGAGCTTCCGACGATCTCCGTAGCAAGCTCAAGGACAACTCGCGCCATGTGCAAGGCTTTCTTTGAGGCGCAAGGGCGCGGGACAAGGTCAAGCAAGTCAAGGGTCGGACTACGTCGGTGTTCACATCTTCATCATCTTCGGGGAAAAAGGTAGCGTGAGAAGCCTTTATTTGGAAGATGCGGCCTACGCATGACGATTTTGCCGCTATGCTAGATACTCGCAAGAAAGTTTCGGAGGGTACATTAGCTTGCGGTAAATATGATTATGGCTAGATTCGATAGGTTAGAAGGCAAGCAACAATCCGATTCGGATGAATCGGATGTTGAAGAAAGTAGAATATGAATATGGTATGCCTCACAATTTTTTATGAGAATCAATCCCTTTATGCAAAGGCAAATAAATGCAAATCGGGCTTCAAAACACATAAAACAAGTAAGACCCCCAGGTCTGCTAAACCCAAACCTATAGTTACCTTTCTTGATGATTCGGATCGTTCTCCACTGACGAAAAGAAGCAAAAGAGTAAGTCTTCGTAAGGAGAATCAATCCTCCCACCAGCAGAAGTCACCTAGTGAAATTCCCCATCATAGTAGGTCTAAAGCTGCTCCTTCTACCGATTATACCGACACCCTTAATCGGTTTAAGGAAGATTTATCTAAGTTTCTTGAGGGAAACTCTAGGTGTACCCCTTAGGCCTAGCAAAGTTATCTACCACAAACCATACCCCACTTGCACTTTGATTACATGAAACCTCTGCCTCCCGGGGTGGAAAGTCTGGATTTTTAAATTTAGTGGTAGTGATGACAAAACATCTATGGAGCATGTTGTAACATCTCCGATGTTGCGTTAATTAAAAATCGACATGGCATCATTTGCATTGCAAATCATCCCACGATTAGGATAACCTTGTTTTGCATCAGTAAAACAAATTTATTTTCTAGGTTGAATGTGCTTCGAGATAATGGTTGTGTTTAATTTTGATAGCCTAGTTGTGTGTTTTGATGAGAGCAACAAGGTTGGTGAACAAAATCTTTCAAGTTTCCAAAAGAATTTCAAATGATTTGGAAAAGACTACTTTAAAACAGTCCCCTTTTGAATTTTAGTTCATATTTCAAAAACTATGCATATTTTGGGAAAACACTTTTGGAGAAAATGTGTGTTTGAAAAAGATGCACATTCCATAGTTTTGGAGATTTTCAAGTTATTTAGAAAAATCAAAAGATTTTAGCATATATTTTATTCTAGGGTTTTGTCCCCTTTTCAAATTTGTTTTCAAACTCAAATTTCTGTTTGGAATTTGAATTTCTTCTAGTTGAGAAAGTTGTAGATTTTGAAAAAATTAGCTAGGGTTACTTTTTGGACTTTTTCGAGTTCAGTTCAAATTTTTGGAGTTATTGGCAATTTTCCGAAAATACCCCTCTGTGTCGTCGACATCGTCTTCTTCCCTCACTTTAGCCACCGTCGCCGTGTCTTCGCATCCATCTTAGGCTTGTCGCCGACCGCCAGCTTGCGCTCGACGGGGAGCTTCCTTGCCCGTAGCGTCGACCATCCCAGCCGCTAGGCCGCCTTAATGGCCAGGGGACATTTCCCGCCCTTTCCCAGTTCACGTCGCCGTTGGCCGTCTGGCATCCCGCCGTGGCCACAGTGAGTATCGAAAGGATCGTTATTCAGTGTTGTAGAGTACGTTGCAAAACTTCAAAAGATTTTGGATTTATAAAACTTAATATGACTATTTTGAGTCCAAATTGCTTATTCTCTATCTATGTTCTATTCATTAGTCCACTTTAGACATATTTAAAAATTCTTGTGGTGGATAGCATGTAATATTGCCCTATTTATAAAGTTTACTTTATGTATGTGTTAATTTTTAAAATCTATTATGCTTAGACCATAAGTACGTTCATGCATCATGTTTAATTAACTTGTTGTTAATTACCTTCCTTCTTAAGGTGGTTTGGGTTAAGTAGTATCAATCCTATTCGTGCTAACCTTCTACTTCCACCCATCTTGCTCTTATCCTATGATCTATACCTTTAGGATGGCTCGAAACAAGTGTACTCCTCGTAAGATGACGGGTCCTAAGGGTGTGCCTCGCCATCGGTTAGCTTCAAGAGATTCCATTACGTAGCGTGATTGTGGAACTAAGTGTGTGGGCTATTGGCAACATACCGCACACCGACTTCTGGAGAAATGGCGAGAATCCAATGTTGAAAGATCCAAAGATCACGTGTACATCCAGAGATGAAGAGTTATATACGGCATGTCTTTGGCGGATAGGAAGGAGTCATGGGAGAGGAAGATGTGTTAGAAGTCCGTGTTCAAGAGCTGGAAGGTCAACTTGCTCAACGGCACCTGCAACAAGACATGTGTCGGGAAAGAAGGTACTAGTGGTGAGAAGGAAGAAGAAGATTCAACCTTGTTGTGCTTCAAGATGAAGATGAAGTACTTGGGTTTTAGGCATGATGATGATGGAGAAGATTTTGTAGTGAAGTGTCCACGAAGATGAGAGTGATAAAGAAGATGATGAAGATGCGGTGGAATGGGATTATGGTGATGAACCGAAGGGTATTTTGAAGAGGCATATGAGCCGGAGGAAAACCCGAGAGATGGTAGAGGAAGAGTCGAAGAAGAAATTTGGGAAGAAGTATTTGAGGAGGAGCTGTGAATGATCAAGTGGAAGAGGATCGGTGGTTCCTATAAGTGACAATGAGGATGAATATGAACCAATGATTCCAAGTGACGGTGTTATGAGCCGGAGTTGTGAGACAATATGTAAAATGGTAGTTCCTTGCTTTCTCGAAACCCTAGTGTAAGGGTGGGTTGCTAAGTACGTGAGAAGACCTTGTAATAAAAATAATGTATTATAAGTATGGCTTATGTACTTGTAGTATGTACTGCTTTTCAAGATCAATAAAGTCATGTGAATAAGGTTGTTTGTTTATGCAACAGAGATGCCTAGCACACCTCCCGGTCGGGGAACACTGCTCCTTCCCACCATATGTTCCACCCACTTTGGCGAAGCAATTCTTTGCACTTGTTAATGCCACTGAAGAATTCTCGGATGATTCATGAAATGGCGGTTCGAATCGGAATGCACCTCATGGCAATCATGGGCGGGGAAATCACAATAACCACGATGAGACCACTTATGTGGATTTTACGGATACTCGTCCTTTGTGTTTACTAGAGCGATCCTTTAGAAGTGAAGACCCAGCTCCGTATTATTGAGCGAAGTTTGAGCTTATTCATTGCACGTGAGGTGCAAAAGCCGAAGTTTGCGCTCGGCGAGAGGTAATGCCGGTGGTTGGTGGGCAAATCTTCTAGCGGCACGGCCGTGGTCATCAAATCACTTGGCAAGAGTTTTGTATTGAATTTCGTGCTCATCATATTCCTAAGGGAATCATGAAGAGAAAGTTGCAAGAGTTTTTGGCACTTGAGCATGGAGATATGTCGTGATGGACTATGTGGGGAAATTTAATCACTTAGCTCGCATGCTCCGATCGTGTGGATACGATGAAAAGAAGAAAGAGCAAGTTCATGCAAGGTTTAAACTCCAAGCTCCGTACCATGATGGCTGCTTGTGATAATCTTTCTTATCATGAGGCTGTTAACAAGGCATTGGAGTGTGAAGAAGCTAATAGGCTGCATAAGGAAGCAAAGGCTAAAAAGAAAGGATATTCTGGTTCATCTGGAGGAAATTATAAGAAGCGTCAGAAGGTCATTTTTCATCCCCAGAATCATGCACGCCCATTCTACCGTCCACCACGGTTTCGGCCTTGGCGGCGGACATCCTTTCGTCTGCTACGGTTTCTCCCGCACCACGACGACCATATGCCCCCCGGCATACGTAACCAAAACCCACCAAACAGCAACCTACCATGTTTCAACCGCAGCAAGCACGGCCACTTTATAAAAGATTGTCCGTATCCTAGGCGGTTCAACCCAAATGTTTCTAGAGTTTCTACTCCTCGGCAACGAATGGAATCGAGAATAAAGGCTTTAAATCGGGAATGCTCGAAGGGTAAGAATGATAAGAAGACAGACGAGTCTATTATACTCAAGCTACAGAAATTCCTGAGGGAGAGCCTGTCATGATGGGTATGTTCTCTATTGCCAATCATCCTGCGATTACACTTTTTGATTCTGGTGCATCACATACATTCATCAATGGTAACTTTGTTAAAGAGCATGACATCCCTATAACAGAAACGAAAGAGGATTTCTTTATACAAGCCGCCTTGGGGCGTATATGTACTAGAGAAATGGTACGTGACGTACCTGTAGATTTGGGTGGGCATATTTTTCCCACCAATATGATCGTATTAAAGGAACAAGAAATAGATGCCATTATAGGCATGAATTGGATGAGTCAGCACGGAGCTATGATTGATATTCTGAATAGGTCTGTGAGGATCAACTTACCTAATAGCAAATCTAAGCTTCTCATCCATTTTCCAACCCTTAAGCGAAAGGTTGAAGTAGTCAGTGCAACTTCAGTAAAGGAGATCAAAGATATTCCTGTTGTCAGAGAGTTTCCTGATGTATTTCCAGATGACTTACCCGGATTACCTCCTGATAGAGATGTTGAGTTTGTAATTGAATTGAAACCTGGTACCGCCCCTATTTCTAGAAGAGCTTACAGAATGGCACCTCCGAATTAGCGAGTTAAAGAAACAACCGCAAGAGTTGCGGATAAAGGTTTTATTAGGCCTAGTAATTCTTCTTGGGGTTGCCCAGCTATCTTTGTGAAGAAGAAAGATAAAACTCTGAGATTGGTTGTGGATTATCGTCCGCTAAATGAAGTAACTATTAAGAACAAGTATCCTCTGCCTCGTATAGATCTTCTCTTTGATCGGTTAGCGGGAGCAAAGGTATTTTCCAAAATAGATCTCGTGTGCAGGTATCATCGATCAAGATTCGCCCGAGGATATCCCAAAGACTGCTTTTACTACCCGATATGGTCTTTATGAGTATCTGGTTATGTCTTTTGGACTCACAAATGCACCGGCTCATTTTTCTTATCTCATGAACTCGGTGTTCATGCCAGAGCTTGATCAGTTTGTAGTGATCTTTATTGATGACATTCTGATCTATTCTAAGAATGAAGAAGAACATGCAAAGCATTTGCGTATTGTTCTAAATCGATTGAGAGAACATCAGTTGTATGCCAAGTTCGCAAATGTGAGTTTTGGCTTAAAGAAGTGAAATTTCTTGGGCATGTGTTATCGGGCGAGGGTGTCTCTGTAGATCCTGGCAAGGTGAAGGACATACTTGATTGGGAACCTCCAACTTCAGTGCATAAGGTTCGCAGTTTCCTAGGAATGGCGGGTTATTATCGTAGGTTCATTCCAAATTTTTCCAAAGTTGCCAAACCTATTACTGAGTTATTGAAGAATGAAGTCAAGTTTGCTTGGTCACCCGAGTGTGAGGAAGCTTTTCGGATATTGAAGAAGTCATTGACATCCTCCCGATCTTAGCATGACGATATCCAAGCCGTTTGATGTTTACTTGTGATGCATCGGGTATTGGTATTGGTGTGTACTTATGCAAGAAGGCGAGTTATTGCTTATGCTTCGAGACGTTGAAGCGTCATGAAGAGCATTATCCCACTCATGATCTTGAGTTAGCGCGTTAGTTGTGCATGCATTGAAAATATGGCGTCATTATCTCGTTGGGTAATACTTGTCATATCTATACAGATCATAAAAGTTTGAAATACATTTTCACTCAAGCCGAGTTGAATATGAGGCAAAGAAGGTGGCTAGAATTGATCAAGGATTATGACTTGGAAGTGCATTACCATCCTGGTAAAGCGAATGTGGTCGCTGATGCACTTAGTCGAAAGGGTCACTGTAATTGTTTAGCAGTAAAGCCATGGGATGTATCCTTGTGTTATGAGATAGAAAAGTCAGGGATAGAAATGGTTCAAAAGGCGCTTTAACCAATATCACTATTGAAACAACTATCGAGATCAAATTATTGATGCTCGAAGGATAATGAGGGAATTAAGTGTATCAAAGAGAAGAATAAAAAAGAAGGCTAGCAAGCATGAAGAATCCGTTTCAAAATAGATAAAGAAGGTGTGGTATGGTTCAAGAATCGTGCTGGTTGTACCAAAAGTTCCCGAGTTACGTCAAAAGATCCTCGATGAAGCGCATAACACAAAGTTCTCTATTCATCCAGGAAGCAATAAGATGTACCATGACTTAAAACAGAGATTCTGGTGGACCAAGATGAAAATAGAAATTGCTCAGTATGTTGCTAGATGTGATACTTGTAGGAAAGTGAAGGCAGTTCACTTGAAGTCGGGGAGGAGAATTACAACCACTTTGTCTATTCCCTCGCATGGAAGTGGGAGGACATTAGTATGGATTTCATAGTGGGTTTACCCAAGACCTCTAGAAAGTTTGATTCTATTTGGGTTATCGTGGATCGTCTCACTAAGTCGCTCATTTTATTCCCGCAAGGATAGAATGGAGAGCTCCTACCTATGCTCGATATTTATTGAACGAATTATGTGTCATGGGGTACCAAAGACTATTGTTTCGACAGAGGTACACGTTGTCTCAGATTGAAACAAGTTTCATAAGTCAATGGGAAGTAAGTTACTTCATAGTACACCTATCATCCACGGGATCGATGGTCGACAGAAAGAGTCAATCGAGATCCTTGAAGATATGTTGAGGTCCCGTGTGCTTAATTTTTCCGAGAAATGGGATGAATGTTTACCATTAGCGAATTTTCCTATAATAACAGTTATCAAGAAAGCATCAAAATGGCACCGTTTGAAGCCCCGTATGGTCGAGGTGTAGAACTCCATTGAATTGGTCGAACCCGGAGAGCGGCAATTCTTTGGGGTTGATCTTGTAGAAGAGGCGAAGAGAAAGTTAAGCAAATACAACAAAATATGAGGGCAGACAATCTCGTCAAAAGAGTTATGCGGATAAGCGGCATCGACCTCGATGTTCACAAAAGGAGATTTTGTGTATCTAAAGGTATCGCCAATGAAGGGAGTTAGTCGTTTTGGGGTCAAAGGCAAGCTTGCACCTCGTTACATTGGCCCATTTCCAATCATTGAGCAATGTGGAAAGGTTGCATATCGGGTAAAGTTGCCGTAACATTTGTCGGCGGTATACAATGTATTTCATGTGTCACAACTCAAGAAATGTCTTCAAGTAGTTGACAAAGTTGTTGATGTTGAAGGGCTAACACTTGAACCCGATCGACATATTCGAATATCCGTTAAAGTTTTGGATCGAAAGATCGTGTCACACGGCGTAACAACTAAGTGGTATAAGATACGGTGGGATAAGCATTCGAAGAAGAAGCTACTTGGGAATCGAGATTATCTCGTTGGAAAACTTCCCGAGTTTTATGCCTCTATCTAAGTTATAACTCCCTCTATGAGTTATAACCGATCTAGTGTGAGTTGTAAAAACCCCCTACTTTATGAGTCTTCTAGAGATGTGTCCGCTTGACACATTTTCTTTTCCATTACTTTACCCAAGACTTTAAATCTCGGGCGAGATTTCTTTAAGGAAGGGTCAACATCTCCGATGTTACGGTTAATTAAAAATCGACATGGCATCATTTGCATTGCAAATCATCCCTGATTAGGATAACCTTGTTTTGCATCAAGTAAAACAAATTTATTTTCTAGGTTGAATGTGCTTCTGAGATAATGGTTGTGTTTAATTTTGATAGCCTAGTTGTGTGTTTTGATGAGAGCAACAAGGTTGGTGAACAAAATCTTTCAAGTTTCCAAAAAGAATTTCAAATGATTTGGAAAAGACTACTTTCCGACAAACCGTCCCCTTTTGAATTTTAGTTCATATTTCAAAAACTATGCATATTTTGGGAAAACACTTTTTGGAGAAAATGTGTGGTTTGAAAAGATGCACATTCCATAGTTTTGGAGATTTTCAAGTTATTTAGAAAAATCAAAAGATTTTAGCATATATTTTATTCTAGGGTTTTGTCCCCTTTTCAAATTTGTTTTCAAACTCAAATTTCTGTTTGGAATTTGAATTTCTTCTAGTTGAGAAAGTTGTAGATTTTGAAAAATTAGCTAGGGTTACTTTTTGGACTTTTTCGAGTTCAGTTCAAATTTTTGGAGTTATTGGCAATTTTCCGAAAATACCCCTCCGCCGACGTCGCATCGTCTTCTTCCCCTCACCGCCGCCACCGTCGCCGTGTCTTCGCCGCCATGCCGGCTTGTCGCCGCGACCGCGCCTTGCGCTCGACGGAGCTTCCTTGCCGCGCGTCGACCATCCCCATGAGCCGCTAGGCCGCCTTAATGGCCAAGGACAGCCCCTTCTCCCTCCCGTTCCACGTCGCCGTTAGCCGTACCGGCATCCGCCGTGGCCAACGCGCGCCTTCTCGGCCGGGACGCGGCCGAGCACCCGGACGCCTTCGCGAAGCCCCCCGCCACTCCTTCGCTTTCGCCATTGCCCTATAAATGCCCCCACCGGCCGCCGTTCTTCTCTTTTTCTCCTTCCCGCCGCCATCCATCGCCGCCCGCCGGTCGAAATTCGCCACCACCACTCCATCTTCGTCCGCTTGCTCTTGCACACCGCATCGCCTCAACCTTGCGCATCGTTTGCACCCGCCGCGCCGCCCCATTCGCCCGGCGTCCGGCCGCCGTCATCTTCCCATTGCCGGCCGCAACGCCGCCGAGCTCGACCCGCACGCCGACGACCTTGCTCCGCCCCGTCTCCGGTCTCATCCTCTAGTTCGGAAGAACCGCGGTGAGCTTCGGTGCTAACCCTACCCCCCAATTGAGCTCTACCACGCCCCGCGGGCCGCGCGCGCAATACGTGCGCCCGTGACCGCCATGGCCGGCGGTGAGCTCGTCGCCATACCCTAACTACCCCATTAGCTACCTCAATCGATTCGCCTAGTCATAAGGGTCACGATGGTGCCTCTGCTGTCGCCGAAACCTCGCGCCGGCGAGGAATCGCGGCGCATGAGGCCATCGCCGTCGTCGACCCCGCTGTTGGGCCAAGTTGGGCGGCCTTCGCTCCTTGCTGGGCCGGATCCCAACAAGCATCTTGAGCCGAGTCGGGCTGAAGTCGGCCCAGTTATCCTTTTTCTTTTTCTTTAGCTTTATTCTTTTTCGAAATGATTATTTAGAGCTGATTTTGCTTTATTCATATCTAATTATTGGTAGCTCCAAAAATTCCAAAAATTTTTGTGTATGCTCTCTGTCATGTGCTTGATTTTAGAAAAATATTAGATGCCTATTTTGGTTATGTTTTATATATCTTAAAATTAGCCCTTTTAATTGAAAAATGCTCCTTCTTTTATTTTTAGTTATTTATTTATTATTCCAAAAATCATGAAAATTATTTTGTAGCCTTCTTAGGGCATGAGGAGCTTAAGTTTAATTTCTAGGATTATTTTGAGAACTTTTATTTTATGCCCTATTTTCTTTATTTATTTAATTAGTTAATTAGTTTTTATTTAAGCATAATTAATAGGGTTTGATGTGATTTTGGGATTGATTGATGACCTTAGGTCATTAACCTTAATGACCTTTGGCACTTTATTAATTGATTGTGTTTTCTTTAATGATGTCGTTAGGGTTTAATTAATATTTACTTTATTAATTAACCGTTTACACCAATGACGTAGTTAACCTTAATTAAACCCTAGGGTTAACCTAATCTATGTTGTTTAATTCTTTTAAGTTCTCTTGAGCATCATGTTTTATATTCCATCATAGTAAAACATGTCATTTATCGTGTAGACCGCGTGAACGAGGAGATTTCCGTTGATCCAAATCAGAAGGAGGAACCAGTTCCGGAGTTGGATTTTGGTATTTCTGGTATTGAGGAGTCAAGTGTCGTCTACTCTCTCAATCAAGGCAAGCCCGGATACATTCAAACCTTCCTTGTTTTTATAAAGTTTTATCATTTATATTCGAAATGTTGCATTAGGTACTAGGAGTTGAGTGAAATCCTAATTGCTTTGCATTACCCACCTTGTTATTCATATATCATCCTTGATACTTTTTATTCGAAAATGCGTAGTAATGCCTAGTCCTGCTTATGGTAGGCTTTCAACAAAACTAATTTAAAATGGTTGCTATGTTATCACTTGATGAGCAATGATGCTAGACCATGCAAGTTAAGATCGGTCGGGTAACTTGCATCGGGAAATGAGTCTTGATGTAGTGTTTCCGACTTATCAGTTAAGGACCGTTCGTTGTTGGCCCTTGGATCATGACCTTGCAACTACTCACATACCCTATGGGGCAAGTTCTTGCATAGGAGATTTCATTACTAGGACGGCAAACCCACGCACTGGGAGTGGTGAGATGGCGGGAGTAGCGGATACCCTCGGGGGACAAGGTCTCGGGTTCGAGGGGACCGTATTCTCGGGTGGCGTGGAAGCTGCGGCTAGTTTTGTGACATCCGAAGCTAAGAATTGATATAATTGTGGACGAGAGTCTCTTTATATCGTGTGTTTAGGAATCCTCACCGAGTAAATCGTTTCGAAATGTCGTGCTCCTCGGTTATGGAGACTTGATCCTCGCTCTCGCATCGTAGATAAAAGATGGTTACTTGATGGTAGAAGTAAAAGAGAGTTGTATGAATTATCTTGATCTGTTTGGTTTAACTTAGATTAGTTTAGCTTAAATAACCCCGCCCGTTAACTTGAGAATAAAACTTGAGTTTAAGGACTCACTCCTAGTTGCTTTTATGCAAAAGTTTTGGCTCTTGCTTTGAACCTTACCTTGATTCCTATCTAGCTCGCATCCCCGAGTCTTCACCTCTTTTCGTCGGTTCGGTCTTGCGGAGTACTTTTGTACTCGGGGTTTGTTGAACCCTTGTTGCGAGTGAGTCCCATGCTCGGCACTCGCTTCGCACTGTTGCATGTCGGTGGTTGACGCGAGTGACGACGTAAGCGTGTTTGGCTTTCACGGGCAAAGCACTACGTTTGAAGTGTTGTATAAAGTTATCCTAATGCTATCTACTCCACTTCGGTTTGTAATAACTAAACTTATGGTTTGTAAGTTTTAAAACCTGAGTTGTAACCTATGTTTTGTAAGACTTCCGCTTTTCCCTCTGATGTATATTAATTTATTGTAAAACTGTTGTACACTGCAATGTCTCTTGTAATGATCGATCCATGCTCGGAGAATCGTGGATGTTTCGGGTTTAACCCGACAGAGCTAATTAAGTGTTGTGGAACACATGCATAGTCATCCGAGGTCTGATAAGACAAGGATTAGTGCATGTGGGCCACATTACTTAGGAGGTTCTGCCACACATGTTAGCATGTATTTAGCTCAACTAGGAGAGGGATGTTCCTATGATTACATGAAAGTACGCTATTTTCCTTTATCTCTTACTGGCACAGCTTTTGCTTGGTTTACTTCATTACCTGCATGCACCATTGGTTCTTGGGCTATATTAGAAGAGAAGTTTCATAGTCACTTTTATACCGGGGTCCAAGAAACTAGATTGTCACATCTTACATCGGTTCGTCAAGGGCGGGATGAAACTGTTCTTGAATTCATTAAAAGGGCTAGAGATATCAAGAATCGATGCTTTCATTTGATGATCTCTGAAAGAGATTTGGTTGATATATGCTTTAATGGTTTGCATTCTAGGATTCGTGAGAAACTTGAGAATGTAAAATTTAATAATTTCAACCACCTCGATGAGAAGGCCGTAACATCCCGGTTTTAGGCATAACCAATCTTGCATTTCATGAGCATAATCATCTCATAAGCATCTCATGATCATCATTGGCTGAATTGTTTGATGCTTGTTCCTTGTGGTGGAATAGATTTTTGGTTAAATATATATTAAGTAGTTTTCAAATCTTTCCCAAAAGTCCTGTTTACTTTGCTCGAGATCAAGTTGGACCTTGAATAGAGTTTTTAGAGAAAATTATTTGGAGTCAACTTTATGTTTTCACCGAGTCATGAAAATGCTTGTAAGGCCTTCAAAAAGAGGAAAAACAGCAGGAGGAATTAGTGGAAAATAATATTTTTTATAATTCAAATTTGGGCCAAATTCACATTTTCAAATCTAGGCCGAATTAGCAAAAACTTCCTATAGATGAAATGTTCCTCTCATCAAAAAGAGTAACTTTCATGTTTTGAGTTTTTCCAAATTCGCGATATTTTTGAAGTTACGGTCGGTCAAACTTCGCAGTTCAAACCTAAAGAAGATGGGTCCCACCGGACCCACCCGTCATCTCCTTCCCTCTTCTCCTCTCCGCTTCCTCGCGACAGAGCGCGCGACGCCTCGCCGTCGCCCCGCCCGCCGCTCGGCGACCGGTCTCCCCGTCACCTCGCGCCACGCGCTACGCGACGCGGCCGCGACACTCAAGTGCCCACGCCCCGCTGCCGCTCGCCCTCCTCAGCGCATCGTGCCGCGAGACCCGCCGCTTGCCACCGCTGCGCCGGCGACAGTATTGCCCCGCTGCGTCACTGCTCGGCCTTGCTGCCCTCCCTGCCTCGCCCACCGCTCCGCGACGTGAGCTACCCGACGCGGCACAGGTACTCAAGCACCCACGCGCGCGCTCGACCCCTCGCTGCGCCACTGCCCGATGGCGATGAGCGCCATTGACGACGTCAAACCGTGCACGCCGCTTGACCGACTCGCTCGGTCTTATCCTCAATTGAAGAGCCCGAGTTTCCCCTTATCTACTCTGCCCTCCACTGCGCTCCCTACCTCACCCCATTTCCCTCCCTGCTCGCCCCGCAAGCCACCGCGGACACAGAGCTCGCCATGGCCACCATGAAGCCCGCCATCGCCTAGCTCTCTCCCCAGCCAACCATTTCCCAATCCAAGAGCAACGTCGTGATCGCCATCGCCTCCTCCTTCTTGTTGACAACCTCCCGCAGTCGATTACTCAAGGTAGCGGCCCAATTTGGCCATCTTCTTCCTCACGCTCGCCACGGCCGCCATGGCCGCCGGTGCGGTTCGCCGTGGCCAGCACTCCTTGCTCCACCTCTTCCTGTCCTGACGCACGCATCATCATCGCCTCCTCACGTAGCGTCTAGGATTAGGACGAATCGGCCCGCGGTGTCCCGAGCTCGCCGGACCCGAGCTCCGCGCCGCCGCGACGCCGTCATGCTCGCGTTCTGTGCGGCCGCCGCTAGGACGTCGATTCATCAACAATCTTCGTCTCTTGTCTAGCGCATCGGAGTCGCCTCGGCGAGGCAGAGCCCGTGCGCTCGCTTGCGCCATCAATCGCGGCTCCGGAGTGGCCATGACCGGCCCGCCGTCGAAGCTCGCCGCCGCCGCGCGTAGCGCCACCGCTGCCAGCCACTCCAGGTTGCTTTTCGCCCACCGCTGCTTCCGCCTCTCCACGCTGGTCACGATGGTGTTCTCGGCTTCGCCGGAAAACCCCGCCGCCGACGAGTTCGCCGTCGTCCGGCGATGCCTTGCGACCGGTCTCGCTGACGGGTGGGCCCGAGCTGACGTCAGCAGGGGGTTCACCTGGGTACACAGCTGGGTGACTTTAGCATGGATCAGTTCGGGGTACAGCGTGGGTACGCGTAGCATTTAGGGTTCCAGATTTTTAAAAGAAAAGGATTTTCCAGATTTCCTTAAAATGCTTGTGAAATTTATACAGGGAGTTTTAGAGCTCCGATTCGAGTGAAACCAATTTTGTTGGCTTCCTTGTGATGAGTAGTATCTATTAAAAATATTAGATGGCATGTTTGAGATACTTTTTTTATTGAGCTTAGAATTAATTATTGATTTGCTTGCTAACTTAGAAAATGCATAATAAATAGAATATTGCTCGAGAAAAATATGGTTCTGGTTTTGTTGGTCTTCTTGTGTGATGCTTTGTCTATGAAAAATATATCATGTGCATGTTATATGTAAAATTATGAAGTTGTAGTTCAAGTGGGATTCTAGGGCTATTTCGGAATAATTCAAAAAGGCATTTTGTGGAACTAGTTTTGGGTTGATAATTTTTGAAGGCTTCTTATATGACATGAGGAAGCCTTGATGTAGTGGAACACAGGGGTTTGGTATACTTCATAGTACAAAGTATTTTTAGGTTCCCGTTATGTGCTTTGCCTTGTCCTTTTTGTGTAGAATAATAGGCTTATCCATTTGAGATGAAATTTGGATGGTAGGCTATGATTACTATGTTGTATCTCCTGTAATATTTGTAGATTTTTCTGTAAAGTTTAAATTGGTGTTGCAGTTATACCCTATTGATGTTATTGTCGTGCTTAAACCCTGCTTAGCCGTGCTCTGCCATTCATAGTGTTATGTAGGCATACATAGGGTGTTTGATATGCTAGTGCTATCATGTGTGTATGTTGGAATGGAAATACGATAGTAGTTAGCATATGATGACGGTCGAGATGGCTATGCTTAGACTAGATCTTTGGTTTTACTGGCTTGTTTGCTGGTGATAGTAGAAAGGGATGTCTTTACTAGGATTACATTATTGAAGTAGAAAATGAAGTAGATGACATGTGCTTAAGGTACACGTTCTTGGATGATGTTGACTACCTTGTAGAAAGAGTATGCAAGCATTCATCATCATCATACTCCATTATCATGCTACATGCATTCGTCGTATTCATATATGCATCCACATCATACAGGAACGCTAGGAGAACGGAGTGTGACGTGGAACGGGAATCAAGAAGAGGAGTCCTGAAGGAAGCTCTCGCACAGGAGGTGTCGGGACTTGGATCATCAATCCCTTCTCGGAAGGCAAGCCCCGGAGCATTTCTCCTACGGTTTGCAAAATGATTTACTTTGCGTCCTTTATTGTTTATGATGCATTAAGTTTATAGGCGTTACTTGGAACCGTTACTGCATTATGAGTACCTTGATCCACCTGAATACCTTTACCCTTTAAGTTCAGGATCGTTCATATGCTTAGCACTGCTTAATTAGATCGGTAGAAGACGGGTGATTGACCCTCATCTGCGAGGTAGGTGGTTACTACCCTATGGTTGAGATTATGGAGGTTGGTTTAGAGAACATAACCATGTGGCCATGTTAAATCACGACTGGTCGGGGTTTGTGGTATGTTAGACCATGGAAACTCCGGCCATGTCACTTAAAGAAATATGACTTTGTACGTCCTCGGATCATGTTGAACAATGCCTCACAGATAGCTGGAAGGATGCGATCATCCGACCGCGAAGCCTTGAGGATGTTTGGGCCGGAATTTCAGCGAGTTGAGTGTATTGCCCACAGCGCGGTGTTAATCCTGGTGCAATCGTATTTGCTTTGAAATCCGCGATTCCACCCGAATAGACCAAGGTGACCTAATCGACTCCGACGGGAGATGTGTGGTTTGTGTGAGGAATACCCGCCACCGGTTTGCAATCGATTATAATCGCCATCGTTCCCGGACGGTGAACACTTGACCGAGCAAATGCGGCACATCATAAATACGTGTGCAATGTAAGATGGTTATGGTTCTAAAGTTGTTGACGCTCGGTATGCTCAACCCGAAGGATAAGACATTGTTGATTGTTCTACCCTGGAGTTGGAGTAGTACGAGCTAATGTAGTGATGTCGATCCAACCTAAAAGATGATAAGCTAGAGAGTCCTTTATTACTAAATGAATATTTAATAAGCTCATCCTTTTATTGCAATTAAATGAGTCAGGCTACCCCACTTATAAAGCCTTGCATACTCCTTGGTGTCACTTTATTTTCATTTATGACGGGTAAGTCTAGCCGAGTACCTTCTTGTACTCGGGTTTTATTCCCACTTGTTGCGATCATAAAACCTTTGTTTGTGGCAACAAGATGGACCCGTATCCCACTACGGGAGGATTAGATCTTGGGCAAGGTCATCTCTTATATCTCATTCCTCCATGCTTTTGCCGGATTTGATGAGGGACCAGGCACTATGTTTTAACTAAGTGTGCGTTTGTAAAACAATACTTTATTTTGCTTCCGCAGGTTGGTTTCGAATTTGGTATTGTAATAACTATTTCATAACTCCGATGTATTCAATTATTTGTGAACCTATGTATTACTATGAACGGTATTATGTTGAACTTAATTCGGTCTGGGCTGTATTGTGGAAAGTTTGAAATCCTTTTGGATTTCACGGACTACCGGGTTGATATAGGCGCCATGTGCTAATTAAGTTGCTTTGGCGACTCATTAGTACATTGTGTTTATATTAATTGGTCGGTTCTTACAAAGGTCATTTATTGGGAATCGCGCCTTAAAGTGTCTCGAGGCATATAAGTCTCATCGTTCGAACACACATGCTTTTCATATTGTTTCGAGATAGTTCGGAAGATGAGACAGTGAATGCAATGCCGCCGAAATTAGGTGGCCAAGCGAGAGAACAAGCTTGTGACTTGTCCTTCTCTCAAACCGATTCAAAAGAATCGGGGTGAGGAAATAAAATTTACTTTTGATGTTTCTAAATGTGACCGTATTTTCGAGAGTTGCTGAAAATCGGATACATTAGAATTAATTATACCATGCCTTTTGCAAATGAGATTAAAAAGAGAGCTTATTGCAAATATCATAATTCTTAATCTCATGCCACTAATGATTGCAATTATTTCCGTCGACGATACAATCGGCCCTTAATAAGGGACGATTAAGTCTTGCGAGATGGAGATCAAGAGTAACCCCTTCCCGAAAAACAACACTAATACTATTGAGGCGGGGGCTCCATATTTTGATTCGTCCCAACAAGCCGATGGAGCTAAAGGCAAGAACGTCATCATCGGCGAACCACGTCTTGCACCGAATGTCCAAAAGAATTCGGGCGGCAAGTGGTGATGGAGAAGAGTCAAGACGGCAAGAACAAGCTCACCATCACCGCCGGATCGCGGAGGCATTGAGAAGGCAAAGATGGTATGAAACTCAAGCGGCGCGACAACGGCCGCACGACCGATCTCTACAATCGGTCAAGTCGACCAAGCAAGCAAGGTGGAGGCGCCCAAGGCCGCCCTCGCCGATGGTGCTCCGGAACTTCCAAGTCGGCCAAACCGATTGATACAATCGGTCAAACCGACTCACAACCTCCTAAGAAATCCGTTACCTCCGACATTCATGTGACCCGCACATTTATTCCACACAAGCCGGAGGTAGGAATTTGGAAGGAGAAAGAGCCGAAGCCTAAGAAATTTGTGGTGAAGCCACTTTGTACTTTTGATAAGCTTATGGCAAAGTACAAACAACAAAAGGCCGATTCTAACAAATCGGCCGATAAAAAAAGAGAGTCTACGCCTCCTAAACGTGAAGATGAAGACAAGAGGCAAAAGGCTATGACTCTTTCAGCTGGTTCTTATTCGCAGGTTGTTCGTTCGCGGCCATCTCGTTGGGGACCACCAGTGACTCCAGCTCCACCCGTCTTGCCTTTGCCGCAATGGGGTGCCCAAGGTGTGTGGGTGCCATATCCAAATGCTACATCATCGCATCAAGGGTTTGAAGGTGCTGCTAGATATAGAGTGAATCCATCCGTCTTTAGCCGATTGGCTCATCAATCGGGCTATAGCGGGAGGAGGAAAGAGCTTCCATCCAACACTCAATCTTCGCAGGGGAGAGGAAAGGCGCCAATGCAATTGGCGTATGTGCTCAAGAAGGTTGAAGCCCCGAAGAAGGTGGAGGCGCCCAAGGAAGTTGCTCCAAAGCAAGCTCCTGCACCACAAATCGCCATCGAGTCAATGTCGGCTCCGGTAGCTCCTGCACAGCTTCTACAACGTCAACAAATTTGGGACAGAGGGAGTAGTGGACATGTTGGCGGTCCTTAACTCAGTTTTATACCCGCCAACTATAGGTCATTATGGGGGAAATAAATATTTTATATCACATATATCTTTACTATTGACCTAGTTCCACCCGTGCTTGGAGAAAATATTGTTTTGCGTAATGTACACCAAGTGCAGGAATTTCCGGAATAAAAGTACGCTTTTCGGAAGGCGTAAAACAAGCTCAAGAGCAAGTGGGCCATCCGGGGTCGAAATGGGCCAAAAGCACCAAAGCATGGATGCGACCCGATGGCGGCCCAGCCCACTGCCAAAGGCGGTCGAGGGCGGCGCCACCCGGCGCGAGCGCGCCGGCCCGGCCGCCGCGGGCCCGGCCAAAGCGGTCGCCTCCTTCCATCCGGGGCATGACGGTTCCGCCGGTTATTTTACCTCCATACCCCCGAACCGCCTTCGGTGCCCTATAAATGAAGAGGAGAGGCCCCCACCTCAACACACACCATTTGGAGCCATCTCTACACCTCACACTTGTTCTTTAGCATTAGTGTTAGTCATTTGGAGCTAGGCAAAGCTACTTGGAGAGCTTGTCTCCGGGAGGAAAAGCTACACCTTTGGTATAAATCTATGGAGCGTTCTTCCTTAGTCAAGTTCTCATTATATTTATATAGTCGTGCATATGAACTAGAGTATAGTCTAGTACACGATATATTCTATGATCAAGAACTAGGCCATAGTTCTTGTGAGAGTTGTTCATCGTGTTCTACACTGTTCTTCATCGTTCGTGTGTTTTACTTGTTTAGATTAGATTGTAGAAGAGGAATAGCGGTTCGATGTGCCTTCGGGTTTGCCTATGTTCTAGCTCGTCCATCCGTAGGGTGGGAGTCCTGGGGGGACGTAGGTAGCTCCTTAGTATGCGGACGTGGTGTCCGGGTGCGAGGAACCTTCGGATATGTCGGCATGCCACGGTTGAGGTGGTAGGCGGCGGTGGTGACAAAATTTCGTCCGTCCTTTGTAATCCCCCACGTTCGCATGCCGAGTAGGAGTTCGTAAATGCCGCCATCGATCGCGTGCCCGCTTGCCGCGGTCTCCCCATATTCCTAGTCTATAGTCGAGTCTTGACTTGTATAACATGTGGAATTAGCCGTTCTGGTATTGACTATATAGGACCCGCCGCTCCGCGTAGATTATTCTTTATTCTTTATTTTATCTTTATTCCTTTGAGGTTGCTCTAAGTGTGTGTCCACTATCCAAACTACCGTATGCTTACCCCCTGTATAGCACATTGGTCGGTTTCTCCTCATGCTAGATATTGTATTCATACCCATGCTAGAATACTTAACTACCCCATGCCTTCCTTTGGGAAATTATAAATAACGATACCCCGAATACTTCCGGTGAAATGCTTTGCGACGATAGATCCGTACGCTTGCGGATATTTATCTATTAGGATGTGATCTATCTCTGGCAACACTCGCGTAGTTGCTAGAACCGCTTTCTAGTAATTATGCCGAGTAAAGCCATTTAGCGTTTCGGCGCAGTTTATCGACCGGGCTCTAAGTCCTGTTTTGGTAATCGCGCTAAGAAATGCCAACAGGACAGCGGTGCAATTGTCAATGTCATGCCATACACGTTGTTCCGCAAGCTTGGGATCAAGGAGGAGGAGCTAATCCGGACCAACATGACCATCACCGGAGTGGGTGGAGATGCTCCAATTCCGGCCAAGGGAATTGCTAACGTTGAGTTGACCATCGGGAGCAAGACCTTGGCTACCGCTTTCTTCGTCGCCAACATCAAAGGGAGCTATAATGTGATACTTGGGCGTGATTGGATACATGCTAATGAGTGTGTCCCTTCCGGTCTACACCGCCTCATCCGGTGGGTTGGCGATGCTTTGTGGAGATTGTCCATGCGGATTCATCGGCCGAAGTTGCAATTGCCGATTTGTCCGAGGCCGAAGGACATAGCGCCATGGGGTGCTTATCGGCAGGATCTCTCCACATATGATTATGTTGATTATTCTAGGGGCCGCTTTGTTCCCATATCTCAAGCCGATTGACAATCGGCTCAACACAATCATTTAATGGATAATCGTGAATGGTTAAAGCATCGTTTGGAGCAATATCGGGCTGAAAAGACCAATACTTGTGAAGCAATTGATGACTTTGATGAGCTCAATAAGTTGGGCCAAGGTTTTACATCGGCCGACCCTTTGGAGCAAGTTGACATTGGGGATGGTACTACGCCGCGGCCGACGTTTATTAACCAAAATTTGGAAGCCGATTTCAAAGTTGAATTAATCGTGCTTCTCAAGGAATATGTTGATTGTTTTGCATGGAACTACACCGACATGCCGGGATTGAGCCGAGATCTTGTTGAGCATCGGCTTATTCTCAAGAAGAACTTCAAACCCGTTAAGCAACATCCAAGGCGCTTCAATTCGGCCATCCATGACTGAATAAAGGAGGAGATCGAAAAGTTGTTGCGGCGAGTTCATACGTCCATGCCAATATGCGGAGTGGGTCTCTAACATTGTGCTTAGGTTGAGAAGAAGGACATCCTTTATGGCTAATGAGGTAAAGACGTTTGCCGAATCATACAAAATCAAGATGGTCAACTCATCTCCATACTATGCTCAAGCTAATGGCCAAGCTGAAGCTAGTAACAAGACCTTGATCAAGGTCATCAAGAAGAAAATTGAAGAGACTCCAAGGAGGTGGCATGAAGCCTTGTCGGAAGCTTTGTGGGCGTATCGCACATCAAAGCATGGTGCAATAAAGGAAACTCCATTTGAATTAGTCTATGGTCAAGAAGCTATGTTGCCCGTCGAGGTGAACTTGGGTGCACTTAGATTTGCCAAGCAAGATGACTTATCCGCTGAAGTGTACCTTGACCTCATGATGGATAACATAGGTGATGTGACCGACAAGAGAATCAAAGCTCTAAAGGAGATTGAAAAGGACAAGGTGCGTGTTGCAAAGGCCTATAACAAGAAGGTGAGAAGCAAATCTTTCCAAGTAGGAGATTTAGTATGGAAAACCATACTCCCTATTGGATCGAAGAGCAATCAATTTGGCAAGTGGTCTCCTAATTGGGAGGGTCCTTTAAGAGTGATCAAGGCGATACGCGGAAATTCCTATGTGCTAGAGACATTGAAAGGGGAGCATCTCGACAAGACAATCAACGGAAGGTATATGAAAAAATACTTCCCAAGTGTTTGGCAAGAAGCCTAGTGCTCTTCCAAATGATGGCCGATACATGTATCGCCCTTAGAACAAAAATGGCCGATATAATGCATCGCCCTTAGTCGCCGGTTAGCTGATGTGATGGGCATCGTTGCTAGTTGGTTAACAAGTGAAAGAGTATTTTCAAGTTCATGGGCTAATTCACTTGAAAACAGGGGGGCATGTGTTGACAACCGAAAGTGGCAAGGGAAAGATCGGCACATGTCGACAATCATCGGACGGCGAAGCGAAGGTTTTCGGCGCACACAAGGCGCCGGACGCCGCCTGGACCACGCCGGACGCGTCCGGCGAGCGCCGGACGCGGTCCAGAGGCCTCCTCGGGAGGTCGGGGCGCCGGACTCCGGCTGCACGCCGCGCCGGACGCGGGCGCTGGTCAGCGCGTGGCACCAGCAGCGCCGGACGCGACCGCAGGAGGGCGCCGGACGCGGGCTCGGGCGCAGGACGCGCAACAGAAACTTTTCGCGCGCGCGCGATTCGCGCCGGACGCGCGCCAGACACGCCGGACGCGTCTGGCGCTATGTCGGGAGGCCCAATTCAAGTCCGATTCGTATACAAATCGGACTTTTGGAAAGTTTAACTCGTGGGAAACTTGATGGACGAGTTGTTGGAGAGTTTCCTACTGGGATAAGACCACCCCCCTATATATACGAGGGGATCATGGCCGATTGAACCCATCCAATCAATCGACACAAATCCAACAATAAATCGATCGAGACGATCAATTTACCCTTCTTCTTCTTCTTCTACATCCTGCCCTAATTTTCTAGTTGCTGTTCGGTGCTTCTCTCCGCGAGTTCATCGGCGATTCTAGGCGCCATCAGCTGGTTCCTAGGAGATCCCCTACGTGCATCCTCCTGACGGGTCTTCCCGGAGGTTGTTCTAGGGCTTACCCTTCTGTCGGCGGGCTCTATGTCGGTCTATCGATCTCTAGATCGGTTCGCCGGCCACGCTACGTCGTCGTTGCAGTTGCAGTTGCAGGTCGCTTCAAGGCACCTCTAGGGCGTCCAAGACCTGCTACCGGTGCGTTGGCGGATTTATTCATCAACAACTAGGTTTCACAGTTACTCAACGACGGCTTCGTGTCCATATTGGGTCATCTCAATGCCATGTTATTAGATGAGCTGTATTGGGAAGCTGTTGTTGATGCTTTTAGCTTGCATGTCATGCTACATGCTTTCTCTCGTAAAAGTACAATTTCATAGCCCAATTCTATTTTCACGGACGCTCGCTTCGAATGAACATAATTCTATTTTCACTAACGTTCGCTTCGAAGGAACATTTCTTCACTGTACTTGGATTTCACAATAATACGAGAAGCACATTTCTGTTCACTTGGATTTCGCGTGAGCCGGCAAGATTTTGCTTGCCCGGAGCTTGCGGATGCTGGAGATTGGAAAACCAAGCTGCCGGGGTGATTAGTCATCGGTCATGGTCATCTGCTGGAATTCTGGATTCTGCAGTTCTGGGCTCCTCCGTGGCGCACTACCGACTCGGTAGCACCGAGCGTAATCGCTGGCGTCATCGCGTCTCCTGATCTCTTGCGGTTTTGCCAGGCACCGTACGAACTCGTGCGAATAGTAAACAGAAGCGTCTAGACGCGCGGAGGATGCTCGCGGCCTCGCTGACCAACCGGCAACAGCGCTGCCCCACCTACCCCTACCCGCTCCACTCCACTCAACTCAACAGCCACACCCGTATTCCTGCATAGAAAATAATAAAAACCTTAAAAAAAAGGCACACCCGCTGTCCGAATCGAACTAACATTTATATAAAAACTAACTTTAATCAGCTGTCCGAATCGAACTAACATTTATATATTTTTGTCTACGTTCAGGGCAATATATACTTTAAAGTATTATAAGTCATTCTAATTTTCTTGAAGAGTCAAAATATCTTAAGTTTTAAAATATCTTAAGTATATATTGCCCTGAAAGGTTAAAAGAATAAATAAAACGATCTTTAACGAATTCCCTATCATAGCGCAAATGCGGTTAAAGCATAAGACTCTGGACCCCGAGCCCTAAGTTCTATTCGAACCCTAGATAGGGCAAAAATTTTATTGATTTTTATACTTTAAATGTTAGTTTTTATATAAATATAAATATACTTTAAAATAATTAAAGTTAGTTTTATTTGTTAGTTTTAAAGGTTAGTTTTTATATAAATATAAATATACACTTAAAAATAATTAAGTTAGTTTTTATATAAAGTTATACTTTAAAATATATACTTAAAATAATTAAAGTTAGTTTTTATATAAATATAAATATATACTTTAAAGTTAGTTTTAAAGGTTAGTTTTTATATATAAATAGATTGGGGACTGGATGACACCCCTAGGTGATAGATTGGGGACCGACGTCTTACACTTTCATAGTTTGAGGGCTGGATGACACCTCGGCGATAGGTTGGGGACCCGGACGTGCACATTCATAGTTTGGGGACCTGGATGACACCCCGGCGATAGGTTGGGGACCGCCAGTGTAATTCTCTCTTCTATTTTCACTAACGTTCGCTTCGAAGGAACATTTCTTCACTGTACTTGGATTTCACAATAATACGAGAAGCACATTTCTGTTCACTTGGATTTCGCGTGAGCCGGCAAGATTTTGCTTGCCCGGACCTTGCGGATGCTGGAGATCGGAAAACCAAGCAGCCGGGGTGATTAGTCATCGGTCATGGTCATCTGCTGGAATTCTGGATTCTGGAGTTCTGGGCTCCTCCGTGGCGCACTACCCGACTCGGTAGCACCGAGCGTAATCGCTGGCGTCATCGCGTCTCCTGATCTCTTGCGGTTTTGCCAGGCACCGTACGAACTCGTGCGAATAGTAAACAGAAGCGTCTAGACGCGCGGAGGATGCTCGCGGCCTCGCTGACCAACCGGCAACAGCGCTGCCCCACCTACCCCTACCCGCTCCACTCCACTCAACTCAACAGCCACACCCGTATTCCTGCATAGAAAATAATAAAAACCTTAAAAAAAAAAAGCACACCCGCTGGCCGCGGCGCCGCGCCCCCTCTCCGGCCCTTCCAGACCCAGGAGCCAGGACCCAGGACCCAGGCCCAGGCCCAGCTCGTCTACTATAAACAGGAACCACCCGGTGTGCCACTTTGCGTAGCCAGTTGGACGCAGAGAATCCCCAGGCAAACAAACAGGAGAGAGGAGAGGAGTCGGAAGGTTCGGGAGAGACCAAGACCATGGCGCCGATGAAGCTGTACGGGGCGGTGATGTCGTGGAACGTGACGAGGTGCGCGACGGCGCTGGAGGAGGCCGGCGCGGACTACGAGGTCGTGCCCATCAACTTCGCCACCGCCGAGCACAAGAGCCCCGAGCACCTCGCCCGCAACGTACGTACCGTCCCGTACCCTTCCCGATCTCCTGTCCCGTTGTTGTTGTTGTTGATTTTTTTCTCTGCAAATGGAAATGCATCGGTCGCGTGATGGTGGTGCCGCTGCAGTCGCTGTCGTCGACGGACGACGGTCGATCTGACTTTCCTCTTCCGGTTAGACACCCGTACGGGTTTCATTTCACGGGGGGACAAGGGTTTTAGGATTTTCGTGGAAGGAATCCAAAAATTGACTAATCAGGGAATTTGTTTTTTTTTTCTCGAATACAACAAATCAGGGAATTTGTTTCATACTATAAATGGTAAAATTACAAGATTAATAGAAATGGAAACGTGGAATTTCTATAGGTTGTTTCAGATCTGGGCTAAGCGTAAGAACCTGATGAAAACCTGAAGTACTTCGCCGGTTCCTCTACCTACCATCTGGCCACACACCTTCCAATAGAATAAACTGGGTTCACCACATGCCTGCCTCTTCGCGAATCCGAAGGTCGGGGGCTGTGCGGACTGGATTAAAGTTCTGTAACTCCATCTGGATGGGATTAGGTATTCAGTGGGATAAATCCTAGGCCTGCTGTATGTGATCCATGGTTATTCACGTGGGTTTTTCTGTTCAAGTGCAAACAAAGCAGGTAACAGAGAAGGACCAGGGATGGCAAATATTTTTTGGATTGGTTGTAGAAATTTTATTTTTTGCAGGAATGGCTTGATACCCGTTGTAAACTTATGTATGTTCCACCTTCCTGAAATTAAAATTGATGTGCACAATAATAAACTCATTAAAATTTAAGCCGGCAAAGCATGCACAGGTGTGAAACATTTGAATATTTGATTCTTGTATGCACCTGCCCTGACTCACGATATGTGTTTATCTATTTCTCTGCAGCCGTTTGGTCAGGTTCCAGCTTTGCAAGATGGTGACTTGTACCTCTTCGGTATGATCCTTTATCTTGGGCTCTTGGGATCCTTTTTTACATGGAAATAGGATAGTTGTTTTTAGTGAGAAAATGGCTATTATAGGACTCCTATCGTGATGTCTTCTCCCAAATAGGACTCCAAATAATTGTTTCTCCCTAATAGGACTCCAAACAATTATCATAAGCTATAATGGGATTTTGCTTCATTTAACCATGTTTTAATTCCTAAATACATGTATTTAGCCTTGACAAGACTATTTTGCCCCTGGCTGTTCAAAACATGAAGTTGCCTGCCCTTGGCCGCTCAGCGCGTCGTGACCTGGGCGTGTTCCAGAGGTTGGACGCGAGCACGTTAACGTTCCGGATCTGTACCTGACAGCGCGGAGGGTTGCCTCGGCAGCTGGGATCGGCGTCATCGTTGACACCAGATACTATTGCGTTTCCTGCAGCCGTGCCCGTGGGACGGCGGAAGCAGAGCATAGGTAGAGGCAGAGCAAGCGTGGGCTGGGGACGAATTGGTCGGAGTAGTAGGCCGGTGGCCGTGGACGAGATCCGCCGTTTCTCGTGGCACCCAGGCTAGTGCCGAAGGCATCGGACGAAGCGGTGCTGCTGGTGTCGAAGGGCAGCGGCGAGAACAGCCCCTACGCGTGGGCAGCGGGGACAGGATACTGGGGTGGCACGTCGTCACCGGCAGCGGCTGCCTGTACGTTGCTCGGAAGTGTGTACGTCGTCCACCATGTACAGTACGTCTGGGCAGTCTGTACGCCGTCCACCATGCCGGCGCAGAGGGCATATGGGGCTGCGCACAGTCGCAGAGACTGCTCGATGGTGGCGAGGCGCGCGGCCAGGGACATGGCGGCGGACGGCGACATCAGCAGCTCGGGGGCAGGAACGCCTAGCCCAGTAGGGCGCCGTGGCCGTTGTCGTCCACCATGTACTGTGCCTGGCCCTGCTGCGCTTGCGAGTCGGACGGCGGCGGCGGTGGCTAGCGGAGGTGCCAAGGCGGATGGGCAACCGAGACGGGCGACTGCGTGAGGTTCGGTTCGACGCCAGGGTCGATGGAAACATCGATCTATTTTCTCATCTATAAGTGTATCGTACAAAGGAAGGGCAATACGGCCCTTAATAAAAAATATATGTATTTTTATTTACCAAATCTGATTAAAAGGGTCTACAATCCTATTATAGCTTATGGTAATCAATTAGAGTCCTATTAGGGAGAAGTAAACGGTTGGAGTTCTATTTGGGAGAAGCCATCACGATTGGAGTCCTATAATAGCCATTTTCTCGTTTTTAGTACATTGTTGACATGACTTATTCGCTTATTGTTAGTACTGTTACCCATTTCATGACATGTGACATGGCTAGCGCCTCAATGTCCACTTAAATGATATCTCGGATTTTGCTACAAGCACATGTTTTTTAAGAGATTTTGACTAAAGGAAGCCATGATGTGCGCTTCATGGGGGCTACATATTTGCCTTTCTTACCATGTGCTTCAATTTTTCTTTTTTCACACTAGTTCGTCGTGTATGAAAACCAAAGCTGAACCTGACATTTGACTTGTAATATCTTGTGCTGTCGCTTGGTGAGTGTGTATTGTTCCATATGAGTGAATTACTTGGCAAACATCCGCAAGCTTATTCAGGGATGGATCTAGCGGTGGGGTGTGGGGGAGGGGGGCTGCTTGAGGCCCCCTACCACCGCTGATCCCATTGAGTCCCCATGAGCTTTTATCCTAGATCCTTCACTGAGCTTATTGAAGCAAACACATTTCACTCTCGCTCATCAGGGCATGTAGCTTCCATGTGAAATCTAATCAAGTGCAGAGATGGGATGCTTTTTTTTTAACTTATTACTTTCTGAGAAGTGTTAGACAGTCGAATGCTCGTCTTATAGAATCATTTTGCATCTACTAATGATGTTGATTTCCTAATTTTATTCTTATTTAAATCTTTTTCATCTGTGTGCTAGAATCACGTGCAATCTGCAAGTATGCTGCTCGCAAAAACAAACCAGAGCTGTTGAGGGATGGAAACCTTGAGGAGTCAGCAATGGTGGATGTTTGGATGGAGGTGGAGGCTAACCAGTACACCTCTGCCCTGAGTCCCATCCTCTTCCAGTGCCTCATCAGTCCGATGCTTGGGGGTACCACCGACCAGAAAGTTGTCGATGAGAGCCTTGAGAAGCTGAAGAAGGTGCTAGAGGTGTACGAGGCACGTCTGACCAAGTGCAAGTACCTTGCTGGAGACTTCCTCAGCCTCGCTGACCTTAACCATGTATCTGTCACTCTCTGCCTGTTTGCTACGCCCTACGCATCTGTGCTCGACGCTTACCCACATGTGAAGGCCTGGTGGTCTAGTCTGATGGAGAGGCCGTCTGTCCAGAAGGTCGCTGCCATGATGAAGCCATCTGCTTGAAGGTTGCCCTATCAATCGGTGAATGCAATAAGCCAAGTTTGTTCTGGGTATTTGCTTGTTCAGTGATGTGTGTTCTATGTTGAAAGTTCAGTGCCTATGTGTGAGATGCTTGTAATCAGGTCTTGAATTGTTCTGAAATGAGATGAGCATTCTTGTGCTCGTCTTGACTCTTTGAGAATAAATTTTGCGTTACGTTCCTCAGGATCTTGATGAGTTCTTATTTGATCGGTTGTGTTCAGGTTCGATGTGCATAGTCTAATGGACAACAAGCCTGGATGGCTGGATGTCACGATCGATATGGCAGTCTGGAAAGATTAAGAGAGAGAGATGGCAGTCTGGATGTCACGATTGATATTATGCTATTAAAAAGAGGCTTGCTACCTACTCTCTCTCCGTCCGAAAATAAATTTCCATGGGGAAAGGTTCCACAGAGAATAAACACATAGGACGAATGGACGATTATTGAATTGAAACCTTGCTGAGCTTGACTAGCCAAAGCCGCGGTAACACCCGACTACCACTCATCCAAGGAACCTTCCACTGACTAAGGGGAAAGGTTCTGAAGCTCAACAGCAAGCGGCACCCGGAATTTAAAACTGCCGGGTAAAAGCACAAGACAAAGTGAGCTATCATCTCGTATCGTATTCATGGTCACAAAGAGAACAATGGGGAGGATGATTAATGTTGGCAATGGAGGAGGCCGAGAAGGCTAGCTCTCCGAGTCACCTGCGCTCATTCGGCCAACCAGCAGTCACACTCAGGAGCCACCCGGATATCAACCTGGAGTCACTCGAAGGGGATCGGAGGACGGGAGGAGGATAGAATGCACACCTAGGATTCGAGTTGTGCAGCGGCTCTACATTTCGTACTGCATACGCATACGTATACAAACCAGGGACGAGTTGCATACCTACCTTGGTGTGATACAACTTAATCTAATGTTGGCCATGCATGCCAACTACCAACTCTAGTATTCTATCTAGTCTACGGAGTACTACACTAACACTACCTACAGCTGCTGACCAAAGCAGCATGGTGCTATTTATCAAGTTGACAGCACCAACTACAACAGCTAATATTAAGAAGATAAACGAAGATAGAGACTACATGTTTATCAGTTCTCCCCTAATTGTTGTCTCAACCCTGTGACGTACTGATCTTGAACATTCCAATAATCGTTGCACGCAATTCTTAGAACTTTAACTTTCCTTTTATTAATACTGTATATCTTATCTGGAGGGGCCAAAAAGAAATCTAGGGGTTCCAAAAAAAAAAAAAAAAAGATATCTCAGAACTTGACTCACATGAGTGATATAGTCAGGGTGACCCACGGCGGCTGCCTGGATGACGATGGCCAGACTAGCAGCGGTCCTCGACGACCCGCGTAACACGTCAGTGGTTAGCCTCTTGCATAGCAGCACTAGCTCGGTGCAGTAACGTCAGCTTGATCTAGACAGAGGCGGCACATCATGGTCATGGCCATGGTAGTACGTTGGTCTCTCTCGGCGATGGTCGGTATGGCCGCGGTGCCCCATTGTTCGAAGCTAATCAGGTAAGACTGTGTGGTGATGACCCAGTTCAACCCATGGATACAGCGATGCAAGTGGGAACTGGGAATTGATGGCAGTTTCATCTAGGGGTTCCCATTCTGTATGAACCGAACCAATCAGTTCTTTAATCATTTTTTTTAATCTAGTTCTTTAGTCATTTTGGAAGTTCAGTCATCTAAAAAACCAATCGGTTCTCGAAAACAGAGACCGATCGATTAGTTCTAAAACTCAAGACCTAGCAAGTTTGGTCTCGGTCATGACCTAGCTAACCAGACTAGACAAAACAAACACTAAGTAGCATAATTTATAGCAAAATTTAGCAATATTTTTTCTATTTTAAGGCAAAAATGACAATACAACATATAAATTAAACAAAATGATAAGAGTAGTAGTTGATATAAACCCACTAAAATGTATATTATACCACTATTTAATAGTCTAGATTACACATTTTGTCAACAAAACTCAAATCTTCGGTTAGTTCAGTTACCCAAGGCATATAACTGAACTAACCTTTAAAGTTCGGGTAGTATGGACTCTGGATCGAACTAGTGACTTAAAACTTTGATCTCGGTCTCGGTTAATTCGATTCGGTCTTTGTTCAATTATGCCTGGGCCTAGTTTCATGTGTTCCCTTTTAAGAATGATATGTGATGGGCTGACAACTGTTGGGATGGTTGCAGTTTGTATGAATTTGCAGGATAGTGACTACCCACACATGCGTGTAGTGGCCTCGTTGCCACCAAGATAGCTAGCAGAAGACGACCTTTTTCACATGACGGATTGTAGATGGATTCTCATCCTTTGCCTTGAAACTTGATGGATGGTGATGTGAAGCAACGATGTCAATGCTCCTTCTCTTGTACATAAACAAGGTGCGACAAATTCTGCACTATAAGTTTTTAGGTATGACGGGGGTGGTCCTTATAGGCCTACATGAGGACAACATGTCACATATGCTTGTTACCTTGTCAAGGCAACAATGGTCTCCTCCTGCTTGTGGTGAATTCTTGTGGTTGTTATCTCGATGGCTTGTCCCGCTTGACGCTATCAAGTTGGTATTGCACCAGTGGTCCACATCATGCTTTAGAGTGTGAGTTTTGAAGGTGGGGAACTTTTGTGCGAAAGCCCTACCAATCACGTTGAGGTCGTCAATGGAGACACATTTGGCACTCTGCTACTCATTGGTGGCATTCTAGTTAGGTCGCCTATCTCTTAGGGTTTATGTTGAAAAACCTTGTGTCCCTTGATCAGATTGGCAACATCTATGGATGTTATGTTCCTCTTCGGAGGTGTCATCGTGGTGATTGCCACCATCCCCAGAGCTCTTTGTTTGTTTGCAGGGGCGAAGTTAGAGCAAATTAGAGGGGGGTGCCTCGCTCTTATAGGTGTGAAAATTTAATCCGTAATCATGGTGAAAATATGTTCCTAATAGTGATTTCTTCAAATTTTTGTGGGTGCCTGGGCACCCACAGTCATGAGCGTAGCTCCGCCCCTGTTTGTTTGTGTGGTTTGAGGGCATCCGTTTGCTGATGCTATGGTGGCTTGCTAGCGATGTATTATTGTGGTGATTGTTGTTTTCTTTGTGAGGGTTATCTTTTTCTCGTTGTGTGTCGTTGTAAGTTGCTTCTTCTCTGTTCATACATGCTGGAAAATAATTTCTTGCTTGTGGTTTTTTAAGGGAGAAAGAGGCCAAAGTATTTGCAAAAGAGCTTAAGTACCTCACAAGGAAGATGCTCCTGAATGATGACATATGATTCAACACACTAAGGTTAAACTTTCTTGTTTTCTTTGTTTTTCTATGAAAATAAACTGATTCTTGTGAAATTCCTATATGATTTTCCTGCATTTCAAGGGGGCCCTAAATAAGATAGACATTACTATGTTAAATGTTTTTGCAAACACGAGGGTCTCTCTAAAAAATCTATGAAATGTTCAATGTTCGATGTTAGGACCAAATCCGAGGCAGTGGGACAATAACCACATCATTCACACACTAGTAGATACAGATTTTTCCTTCACATTTTTTGTCTACATTGTTAAGGGTGGCTGTCGTATGCATAAGTAACTTTGTCTCTCCAAGCACAGGCCAACATGTATACATAGCTTTGCCTCTCCAAAGAGACGATAAAGGCTCCGCAGCAATTATCTCTAGCCGTCTGGCTAGCACTAGCAGGCTGCCGACTTGAAAGCAGAGCAGAGCACATCAGACCGCACAACGGCAGAAGCAACTTTGCCCGCTTTTACTTTGGAGCACGATGGCTCGTCATATCCGCCCACCGCTGCCGAAAGAACAGCCGTTCGCGCGCAACCGACGTCCAAAGGGCGACAGCCTGCAGCAGGATGGCCGAAATGGGCAGAAAAATGGACGCGGCCGTCGGTGATTACCAATAAATGGACTCCCACGACACGCCGTAGCTCAAGGCTGAAACCAGCGTTGCCGAGCAAGAGAAACACAGCGCCCCCCTGTCCCCCCCTGTCCTAGTGTCGACCGTGCACTGATGGAACCTCTGGTGTTCTTGCTGCTCTTGCTGGTGGCCATGCCATTCAGAGGATCAGGTGAGGGATACATCTTGCTTCCATGCCCGTATTGAACTAATGATAGATGAAGCGTGATCGTTGACGTATTGAGATGTCAACCTCTTGTTGTGTCCCGTGTGGCGCATGAGTGCAGACGGCGCGTGGTGTGTGTGCCGCTCGGACGTGCCCGATGCGGCGCTGCAGAAGACGCTGGACTACGCGTGCGGCCACGGCGCGGACTGCGCCGCCGTGCTCCCGACGGGGCCGTGCAACAGCCCCACCTCGGTGCGCGCGCACTGCTCCTACGCCGCCAACAGCTACTTCCAGCGGAACAGCCAGACCAACGGCGCCACCTGCGACTTCGGCGGCACGGCCAACCTCACCGACACAGACCCGAGTACATACATCACGCACCCATTTGATTTGCTCTCGATCGACGTCGTCAGGCACCTGCATCTGTCGTGATCGTTTCTAGTATCTTTCTACTGACATCTGTTGCCGGTTGCAGGCTCTGGAACCTGCAAATACCCTGCAACACCAAGGTACGTAGGATTCGTAGCGGCCAAAGAATGTTCGCTGGTGAAACAAACACGGGACTCACGTGCGTGTGTGTGTGCAGCGAAGCAGGGACAAGCGGCAACTCAACCGGCACGGGCACGGGCACGGGCACGTCGTCGTCGCCAGGCTCTGCGAGTAACCCGACTACAACGCCCAGCACGGGAGGGAGCGTCACGACGACACCTATCGGCGCGTTTGGCCCCTCGCCTAGCACCATCAGCGAGAGCACCGCCGCGCCCGCCTCGTCTGCTGGTCGCCATGCCCTCCTCTTCGCCGTCGTCTCCGTCCTGTCTTTCTTGGTCCGATAATTTGCTCGATCAGAAGGAATCCCAAGCAGCGTCACTCTCTGTGTATGTAGTCGGCGGCCGCACAAGACAGGGAATTTTTTTCGTATCATGCCGTCGTGGTGAAGATTTGACAATTGTTCGTTCTTCTGCTCTCATGTTTCTTGCGTTTTTCGTTACTTCTGCTCATTTGAAAATGGATCGAGTTTGATTACTTCGCCTGAACTCATGTTTCAAGGAATACGATGGTGTAAATTGCTAGGTATGATCAAGTTTTGGCTTGGCATATGGTGCCCTCAAGGCCGGATATTGTATTATCCATTATCTAAAAAAATATGGTGCCCTCAACTCAAACCATGCACCACTCAAGTTCTCAATTTTTCTTTCCAATTTAGCCTCTTTGGGTGGGTAGAGATTAGGAATTATTTTGATTGGGAGCCAACCACGCTAATATTGTGGATTTTGTTAACTATTTTTGTCTAAACAAGTAGGATCCATAGAGTTTTTTTCTCGATCACACAAAAGATTTGTGTGTTTTTGTATTAAGTGGGGAGAAATTTGATCACGAGGAGTTTGGATGTGAAGCTTGGTGTATGGCTTCATAGGATGATCTGACTGAGAATTTTCCATTCGACGCCCTCCTCCGGATCACTTGATCAGGGTTGTCATAGGGCACAACACTCTGAGTGGCGTTCCATAGAGTTTCATGTCACTATGGTACATGTGACCAAACACGTCCTACTGTTGACATTTGAAAATGACGTGGAAGAGAAACTTCAATGCTGGCACGGTCCATGGCGCCGATTGCTGTCAATTGTCAATGCGTCTGCGTCCAGGACCAAAGCGTCTGCCTCTAGTTCCCGCGCACCTCTAGGCTCGAGCACTAGCTCCTCACAATACAGAGCGCCCCCGTCGTTTGCGCGATCCACTTATTCCTCGCTTCCAATGCATGCCTGGCCACCATCTACATGTTCCTGGCCTTCCTTCTCCAACTTGATTCTCTCTCTGCGGCTTCTCATCAATCCCGTGTCCGTGTCTCCGGCAAACACGCGGCGCTAGCTTAGCGCCCTGCTGCACCCAGGGGCTTCTCGGCATTGATGCGCGGCGCGACGACGACGCAGCGGCCGGGTCATGAGGAAGCTGTGCCCGAACCTGGACCGCGACGACTCCCTGGACACCGTGCTGGAGGTGCCCATCCCCGATGAGATGCTCATCAACGCCCCCGGCGCCGATAAGCGCCGCGGCGCCGGGGGCGCCAACATGCGCGCCTGGCTCAAGAACCAGGCCTTCGACCGCGCCACCGTCGACGGGGCCGCCTCCGCCACCGCGGAGCTCCAGCTCTTCCTCAACGTCGTCGGGTCGCCGCTCATCCCCTGCCCCGTCCCGCACGATCGCGCTTTCAGCCGCTCCATCCGCGACTCCTCCATCGTAAGCCATCATCGATCCTGCCATGGACCCGCGTCCGTGGCATTGGCATTGGCATGCATGCTACGTTTTTCGGAAATCGTGACTCGGTTGCTTGATTAATGATCGAAGCAAGCGTCGACGGCCAAGTACATCATCCAGCAGTACATCGCGGCGACGGGCGGGCAGGCGGCGCTGCAGGGGGTGCGGAGCATGTACGCCGTGGGGAAGGTGCGGATGTGCGCGTCCGAGTTCCACCTCGGCGACCAGACGGTCACCACCGCCGCCGCGCAGGGCCGCGCCGAGGTCGGCGGCTTCGTGCTCTGGCAGAAGACCCCCGAGGTCTGGTTCTTCGAGCTCATCATGGCCGGCCACAAGATGAGCGCCGGCAGCGACGGCAAGGTCGCGTGGCGCCAGTCCGCCGCCGAGCAGTCCCACGCCTCGCGCGGCCCGCCTCGCCCCCTCCGCCGCTCTCTCCAGGTAATCCTTTTGAAGCACCAAAGGCGCGGCGCACGTGCTGGCAAGGCATGGCATGCAGAGGATAGCGTTCAGCCAGATGCTCCTTTTTTATTCGCACGCAGGGCCTGGATCCACGCTCCATCGCGAACCTCTTCTCGGACGCGGTGTGCATCGGCGAGAAGGTGCTCAACAACGAGGAGTGCTTCATCCTGAAGCTGGAGGCCGGCGCCGCGACGCTGCGTGCGCGGAGCGCGCCGGCGTTCGACATCATCCACCACACGGTGTGGGGCTACTTCAGCCAGCGCACGGGGCTGCTCATGCAGCTCGAGGACTCGCACCTGCTGCGCATGAAGTCCGGCAAGGGCCACCGCCGCAGCGAGAACATCTTCTGGGAGACCAGCATGGAGTCCGTCATCTCCGACTACCGCCACATCGACGGCATCAACATCGCGCACGGCGGACACACCAACGTCACGCTCTTCCGCTACGGCGAGGGGTCCGTCAACCACAAGCGGAAGCTGGAGGAGAATTGGTCGGTGGAGGAGGCCGACTTCAATGTGCACGGCCTCACCACGGACTACTTCCTGCCGCCGGCCGACCTCAAGAAGGAAGTCGAAGATCACAATAAGTGATGATGGACTAGCGTTTGATTTCATCACTTATTTAACTGGAGGACATAGAAATTCATTCATCCAGAGATTATAGGAGTGGCCGCAGTTCTATGTGTTCTTTCATTTCTGTTGGGTTTTTCTTTCTGATTTAAACTGCGGGCGACTACATGGTTAACTCATGTACAGAGTACAGTAGATATGGGGAATGGGGAGCTTGATTAATTAATTTCTTTGATTTTTGTTCGGACATTCTATCAGACATCTGTACTGTGACGAATTGGTTCCATTCTGATATTTCCAAAAAAAAAAAGAAGAAGAATTCATTCTTCACTGAACCTTTCAGACCTTATGGACATTCGATTCTGAACTGGTAGACCAACACATATCCTTCATTTTAAATGGATCAGGAATGACGAATTACTGTATCACTACCAAAACATTCAGACACTATACACTCCTTACCAAAGTTTCGGGAACAGTAGAATGCTATCTCTAACATCATATGTACTTCTACAATGTCATGAAGAAAAGAATGCTAGGCAGCAAGACAGGCAACGAAGAGAAGGCAATGTGCCAATATCATGCTAGCTTGGCAGAACAGGACATCACTATACTCATTCAACAGTACCATTACAAACCAAAGAAGGAAACCAAAATACAGGTGCAAGGAAACCAAAACATTCAGACGATTCTTCAAGAATTGGTTCAAGCTTTACACTCGACAAGAATGTTGTAGTGTCTTTTGAGTTCCTTCAAAAAGATCTAGCAAAAGTGTTTCCAAATCCTCCGACCTGTACTTTACATAACGATCTCGATGCCTTGTGCCTTCAAGAATGCTTGAATATCTTCCCACGAACGTCCTATAGGCCTGAATAACTTTCAGTGATATTGAAATCCGGACATCATCGCGAAGTTGGTCATCTGGGACAGACCATGCTGTCTGAACTCGGTAAACCTCTTCAAAGGACAGATTGAAATTCTTTATCTTCTCCCTGATGGTTTTGCGCGAAGCAGCATCGCCAGCAGCACACAGGCCATCATCACTGAGGTAAGAGAGAACATTATTCCATGACGCCCTCTCATATCTCGTAGCTTGCTGCTGGAATTTCCTGTTATGAATCCGGATCCAGTCATCACCAAGAAAGCTTTTGAGATCCGAGTTCTTCACTTTCTGAACCATGTAGTGGATGTTGTTCATCATGAAGATGTTCTGCAATCGATCATCTCTGTACAATCTAGACCCAGCTTCAAGATTTGCCTCCAAAACTGCAGTAACAGACTGTAGATGCAAAGCTGTTGCTGTGAAATTAGGATATGAGTTTGCCATCAACTGAATGTCAGAAGCCAGGCATTTTCGACTAGTGTCCCTGAGAAGTGAATCAAGAGGTTTGCTGTATGCTGTGAGAGCCTTTATGTAGTTCATAACATACTTTGTAAGTGGATGCACTTCTCCACGAGCTACTGCACTGGATGAAGTATATGATTGAATGGCATACTTGAATTCTGCAAATGTCTTCCTTGCAGATTCTCCCAGTTGCAGTAGTGCTTCATGATACTCATTAAAGATCATATCATCGTATCCTGATTCAAACAAGGATTCAGCTTCAGGGAGAAGATCATTCAGGACCTCATACATATCAAGCAATCTAAAAAGCTTTTCTGTTTTGGGGGGACCAATTGCTACAGATACATAAAAGCTCAGAAGTTGTATAACTGAATTAAATGAGATCTCGGAGAAGCACAGCTCTGCAGTTGAATCTGTAAGTTCACCAAAGACATGTTTGCTAAGGCGTTTCTCACTTACAAGGTATACTCTAATAAAAACCCTCATTGCCCGGTTCCATCTCTTTATTAATGAATTCAACTTGTTCCAACTTGTGTTCATAAGCTCCTCTATACTGAGCTTTTCCAGACGAAGAGACCCAAAGTACTCATCTATTGCACTCTGCCGTGAGTTTATATAAGCCTGGCAACACTCCTTATCATAGCCATTCAGGAACATGAATTTAGCAATGGACTTGACAGCAGAGAATGCACCAGGTTGAATCAAATCAGGCACAAAATATCCTGGTCCTCCACTGATGTCATTGGGTGTTTCCTTCCCTTCCGATTGTTCCTCACTAAATGAGCTGCTTGAAAAGTCTTCCGCACTACCATCCTCTGTAGAGCGGAAAGAGAGAACCTCCTGTTCTAATGGCTGTTTGTAATGTGTAAGAAGATAAACAAATTCCTCTTCGAGTCTTACCATTGCCATTTCAGAAAGGTCATATGCATACACAGAGAGTTCATCCAGCTGTTTGGCTTCACCACCAGGATCTAAGGTCCTTAACTTTTCAGACAGTTGTTTGATTTTGCGCAGCACTTCCAAGTACTCAAATGAGTCCTGTGGATCATGGACATGCATGGAGTTGTCCAAATCCAAACTAAGAATCTTCTTTCTTAAGGCCTTGAGCTCTTGTTTAATATCACATATCTCATTATCTTCTCCCAGAGCAATGTTTGAAAACTGCTTAACTAAATCTGCAGCCATCATACTATGGACCTTCCCTGCATCATATGTTTAACACAAAGATCAGATCCAACTCAAATATTTCATAGTTCAGACTTGAATTTGGGAAAGCTAGTTACACAAAGAAGTAAAGATAATCATGCCAAATAGATGGAAATAGACAATTAAGCATCAATTAGCGAAAATCAAACACATGATGCTCAAGCAGCGAACTTTGAAACTTGCAAGCAGAGCCATATAAATAGCAAAGGTAAACAGAAACTGAAAAAAAGAACTAGATAAAGGTAACATCACAGTTAAAGGTGATAGCGACTAGAGCAAATACAGCCTAGTTACCTATCTTCCTTATTATTTTCTTCTTAAGAAAAACTGAGGTGAAATTTAATCATATAAGATTCCACCAGCCCGATGGCTTATAATAATCTAATTTGCTTTCGGTCAAAAAAAAAAAAAATCTAATTTGCTCTTGCTAAGAAGCAGGAACAGGGCAGGTCCTCTTATTTCAAAGAACAGCTGATGATCTCAATATGTGGAACGGGGTAATACTAATACCCACCGAGGGGTAGTAATGTTTAGCAGATGAACTTATTGGTTCTTGTATTAGTCAATTGGGCGAAAATTGTCATAGTAGCTACTAGCTAGAGTCTAAGAACACTTGTTGGGGAAAAAGGTCCGCACGAACAAGGGAAAAAACCCAAATAGTTTCACCATAAATATCTCTATTAATTAAAGCCAAACCAAACTGGAGCAAAAGCTAGCTGGCACTCAAAAGCACACAGACACATATCAAGAAACTACGCAAGAAACCTTTCCTCTACAGAGCAAGAAGAAGAGACTCACCACCAGCACCGAAGAGCTGCTGCTCTTCGCCCACTCCGGCAGTCGCTCACGGGACCGCCGCCGCAATCCCAGATTCAGAACTCGCCCAGGAGGCAAGAGCGAGGAAGAGCGAGGAAGAGAGAGCGAGAGGCTCGCGGTGGAAGAGAGAAAGAGAGGCGCAAAGTACAAAAGAGAGAGCTGGAAGAGATTATTGGGGTGTGGTGGTCAGGTCAGTGAGCCGTGGAGGTGTGTGGAACAGTGCCGGTCAAGTCAACCCGAGGGAGGCGACGGCGACGGGAGGGAAGGGGGCTGCGGACTGCAGCGGGGAAGACAGCGGTGAGGGGGATGGGGATGGGGATGGTCAGCGGACGCAATTGGAACGGGGGATGCCGTGGTGCCGGGGCTCTCGCCTCTCGCTCGCTGGCTCGTCCCTCTCGCCGACGGAGTCAAGGACGACAGGCCGCGCGGCATTCCGTTCCAACGGAAACGGAGTGAAGAGCGAGCTTTCGCACTCTTGGCTTGCTGTGGCTTGTGGCTTGGCTTGCGCAGCTGCCTGACTGTACGGACGACTGTTGACTAGTCGACTCCACTGCCCGCCACCGGCTCTCCACTGTGCTAAGCAAATTACTCATATAACTCGGTTAAAAAGAAAAATGAAGGTAAATTTTGCTCTGAAGAACTGATCGCTAACCGCAAATTTGCAAGGTGCCGTTATGAAATCGCGATAGTTCTCTGTAAGACACCATAGCTATTACTTTATTAAGGGCGTCCTCAATAAAAATCGCCGGCACCCTATTTACATACCACGTCATCATGTGAGGACCTATTTTTAGTCTTCCTTATTTTCTTGATCTCCTCCCTAATTAGTGAAAGCAGCCACATGCATGTAAAGATTCCTCATTCTTGAGCCAGACTAATGACGAGTGAATAGCTAGCGAGACAACATTTTCATTCTCTCTCGCTGCTACATCAGATGAAATCCTAGTCAGCTACCTATTTAGTCTCTTGTTGGGACACCTTAAGAAATGTTTAGTTGTTGACCCACCAGCGCCACGCCACATTGATGGCAGCCACAACATGGGCCTTGCCACAACTAATAATGCCCTACACGACACATAGCAGGAGCAAACGATAAGAAAAAAAAAGGTTTTGTGACTGCCATTGCTAAAATTTGAACAAACAATTGCATTTGCTCTGTGGCTCACCAAACCTTAGGCAGACGAAGTGTGGCTGTGAGCCAAATACTTCCTAGTTTTCTCAAATTTGAGAAGAGAATTTTGACAAAATATAGTTTTTGTTCTTGTCTTCATCACCTGCTCCGTCAACACCGGGCACTACAATCTCTCATCCTCTTGATGACATCCTTCCCTTGATGACTTCCTTTAGTGTTATCCTAAACGCTAAATGGTAAACGGTCGGTCACCTACCGTTTAGCGCATTATTCGGGCAAAACAGGCGTTTAAACAGGTAAAACGTCTGTTTAAATGGTTTAATCAAAGTGAAATTTTATTGCGCTTGGAAATAACAAAAGCCATCCATTTCATTAGATCTAATAGTTTAAAAATATGAAGAACTAAACAGAAGGAACTTAAGTGGTGGGCCGGAACCAAGAAATATGTGGACCCGAAACTGTTTTCTAATTAAATTTTAAGGGCATAACCGTACTTTGATGTATTAGGAGCTTTCTCTGAATCAAACGAAGCAGTGCCGACTCATGAAGCTCCGCCGCCGATGGCCAACACTAAATCAGCGATGATACTTAGGGTGCAGGACTGGCTGATGCCCGTGGCCAACATGCCTCGCATCATGCGCCAAGTGCTACCTCCCTACACCATGATCTCCGACGACGGCAAGGAGGTAATCCTGCAGTTGTGTCCGATCGAGTTCATCAGCTTCGTCAGCGGCGAGGCCACGGTGCCACACCAAGCACCGCAAGATGGTCACCTCCGAGGACATCAAGTGGGCCATGAACAGCCTCGTCTTCGACGACGACGTGGCGCCCGTCGGCGCCTTCCTTCCAGCGCATGCGCGAGACGAATGAGGGCGGCGAAGAGCGCGCCCCATGGCGTGGCTCGTCGCGGCTCGTCCATGGTCACCCTGCTGCCGTCGGCCAGCATCCGCATGGACCGCACCATGGCGTGTGCCCGGCTCCAGCCGCGCTGCGGCGGCGCACTTCGCCCGTCGGTCGTACCAAACGTTTACAGTGGGAAAAGTACTAAACTGCCCTTATTTACACATAATTAATTTCCTTAATTAACACATGTGCCAAATAATTTTGACGGGAGGAACCGGTGCTTCCTCCCCAAGCACCGTAACAAACCTCTTAATCAAATGACTAAACGAAAACGGTGTACCGCCGTGTAGTGTTTAAACGGTGTATAAACAGACTAAATGACCGTTTAGGCGAACAATCCTTACCACTTGGCTGGCATGACAGGACTATGTAGCTCACTCTCCAATGGACTGCCCACAACTTCTCATTTCGCTTGCCCGTCCATCCTCCTCGTACTAGAGAGGGGAAGCTACGACATCTGATAAGCTTGCATCTAGTATCCTAGCCAAGCTCCGCTCATCCGAGAACCAAATTAGGCCTGTAGTTGGCTTGGAGACGAGAAGTCGAGGGACGTGAAAAGAAAAACTCTCTCAATGAATTTCTTAGTTTTTGTACTAAATGGACGGGAGCACTTGCGTTTAAGGGCCTCTTTGGTATCAATTCGACAACTCCAGCTTCACGTGACAAGTGCATTGTTTCGATACTGTCTATTGTTCACTGAATTCTTTTTCTCTCTCCTCTCACAAAGACGGTGGAGCTAGAACTGTTTTTTTTACTTCACCGGCTCCGGTTCCTCCAATACACAATAGTTGTAAGCCAGAGCACATCAAACCTTGAACAAAAAGACCCTAAAACTTCTTCTACATTTTTAATAAAAAAACCGGCAAATAAGTCCCAAACAGAATTCCGACCGAGGTTGATTTTGTTGTCCTGTAGTAAAAGTTTTTGTGATACGCCATACATTCAGGGACGCCGACTATTCCAGCTCGACCTGGTACCACTCCACGGACCCAACCTCTCCGTCGATCTCGAGAACGCACACGGACCTAACCAGGTACGAGACGGCGGCGTCGACCGTGTCGAACCTGGCGAGGTCCGGCGGCAGTTCGTCCCCCGGCCAGTTCTCCAGCCAGCGCTTGAGCCTCTCCTCCAGCTCCTCCCTGGACACGAACTCCTCGTCCATGCCGGGCTCCATCAGCACGTACGTGTCCGACTGGATGTCCGCTCGTCTCCTCCGTGCAGCACAAACCTACGTACCCAACAAAATGATGAGCAGCATCACCGGTTGATTATTGTTAGGTACAGAGTATAATTAGGTCGTTATATTATATTTGACAAAAATATCTCCTTTCTACTAGAAGATATGTATAGATTTCGCTGGCAAGACTTGGACCTGCTTTCCGTGGCCTTGAATTCTCGGTGGTCGCTTCAACGTGGCCGCGCAAAAGCTCGCGGCGGCACCACCCACGAACGCCTTCTTCGGCGAGCGCCGCCGGCGGGGCAGCAGCACTGACGCCTGCCTTCTGCCTGCATTTCAGGAGACAAGTCAGGTGCAGTGCCCTTGTGCGCGGTTACTGAGAAACGTTGAAATGGTAGCACTGTTTGACTACTGGTGGAAAATCGTTTCGTCCATATGCAGGACTTTCCCACCATGTGATCTAGAAAGACAGAAAGTACTTGCTCTGTTTTTTCTCCCTCGATCCCTCAAGGGTTTGTCCAATTCAAAAGTGAAAATCTGTTTGGAGTGGCCAGGTGGTGTGGATTCCGTTGGGAACATAGCAAACCCTTTTTCCATTGTGGGATCATGATTGTGCAGTCCGCGTCTAGTCACTAGTGAACGCAAGTCATAAATTACCTACTCCGTTTAACAACTGCAGGGCGAGACTGGGGTTCTTTCTTGTCAAGTTTCCAAGTCCTTGTCAAAAGAGGTTGCGCACGCAATTAGTCAGATTTGAAAGGAACTATCCGATGATGATGAAATCGTAGCCGGCTCTTGCTATGCTACAATATACGTATCTGTTAGAAAGTCAAAGATTGACTTCCAGGCTTCCAGCAATGCTGTTTAGTACTAGTTACACAAACATGAATAATTGTATGATCAAGCTGACCATATGACTTGTTCAAGATGCCGATTAAAATACTCTGCAAAATATCTTTACCAAAGCCGTCACAATAATTAGAACGAAACAACAGAAGGGAATGATATGAAGCCATGAATAAAATAGGGATGTACGGAGAAAATAAAAAATATAGGGGGTGTATATCAATCAAACTAGCTGCCAAAAAAAATATCAATCAATCAAACAAAAAGACAAATTCAATTTATTCTCTACTCATCCGCACCTTTTCTCCTATCGTTACGACGTTATCCATTCACTGCTCACCCTCTGTTTCTCTCCGCACACCCTCTTCGCCATTCTTGGAGACTTGGAGGACTCCATCGTGGCCACCGGCCGGTGGCTTTCCCTCAGCACATGTTCTTCTTTCTCCATGAAGGTGCTGCACAGCACCATGTTCTCCACAGACCACAGCTACGATGAGTGAGTCGTCTCAGCAGCCATGTGTATCGAGAGCATGGAGGCTTGAGTGCAGACTGCAGACGGGTTAGTTCCAACCGTATCTTCCAGCTTATCGTGTCTTGACCTCACCACCATTTTATCTCTCTCGTCTCGCACAAATGTTACCCGAGCTTCCGCGAAAATGTTTTGGCCGCTGCATTTTGTGAAGCAACGCTACCCTTTCCAAAGGAACGGTAAGTCAAACGACAAGTGACGTCATCAAAATGTTGGAATCATATTTATTCCTCTAAAATTTCCTTCGAGAATCCTTTTCTGCCTAAACTACTAGGCATGTTGGGCACATGGCTGATGCATCAATAAATAGAGCCATGGTGTGCAGCGTGTTACTTGGGCAGCATAACAGAGGATAAAGAGTGATCGGGAAACTGACATTACCACTGATGAGCAGTCCACCGGCGGAGCCGCACTCCGGCAGCCGGGCCACAGCCGCCGCCGCCGCCGTTTCCATTCTGCCTTCTCTCGGTTGTTTGGCCTTAAAATCTTCTTTATCCCCTCAATGGCGTTGTGTGGCCTTAAAATCTTTGTTATCCCTTCAAGGGCTCCCACACCTGAAGCTTTTCAGAGCACTCTTGTGGGTTATCCTCTTGTACACTGCGATTGGTGACGAGCGTCTATCTAGAGGGAAAGACTGGTTCCTTCTCAGTGAGGGCAGAAAGGGACATGCCACGGTACCACTGAAGGCGGAACCAAAAATTTCCAGTCGCATTTCAACACTCTGGCAATGGCAAGTATAATTGTAGGTCAACTGTGCAATCAATAATATCCATTTCCGAGACCAATTCAACTGGAATTAAATACTTACAATGATATGATACGAGCAAGCAACCACACACCCAACTTGTCCATTCAGGGACGCTGAACCATGCTACGGTTTGTATCGTGAACTATCATTTTCAAATTTACAATGACTCCGAAGAAACAATTATTCCCACTCTAAAAATTGTCCCAGGGACTCAAGACTTTAATGGAGAGTATACTCTTGTTAACAAATCCCCACCAAAAACAACTCGTTTATTTAATCCTGCAAGGTCACAATCATGGTGCACCGTGATGAATGGATCGTGTAGTCTTACAGACCCACTAACAAAAGTACAAACAATTTTCAGCAACATTGTGGAGATCAGAGACCTTCATATGCTGAGATCATTTGACTAATTTTTTCTAGGACGCTATTTGCAGTTTCATCCTTCGGGTGCGGGGATGTCAATTCTTGGTACCGGTGAAGGGTTCCAGTGAAATCTGTAAACAGTCCATCAACCCCCACAGTGTTTATCCAAAAATCGTATTCACTGTAGGGATCTTGATGAAAGTTGAAGTGCAGGAACTTGTTCTCATTCCTGTACGTGTATGGATGTACCTGCACAACAACAGAATGCAGTTTAACATGCTTCGATGGAACAAGCAAGTGTAAAGTGGGATAAAACAAAGGTAAAATAACGTGGCCTGTGGCAGTCTGACAATTTGATCCACATGTTCTTTCTGCAGCAGAAAGTTTGCACCACAATCCATAACACAAGCTTAATGAGCCAATTTGAGTAATTCAACCAAAGTTTTACTGAAGCAAACTACTTGTTATTAGGGAGCACTTATCCATTTTTTGAAAAGCCCTCCCAGTTCAACACATAGGACACTGTGAGGATCAGGAAACTGCCATAGTTTAGCCAATGCACTTATGCACGTGAGACCAAAACTACAAGAGAGCCATGATGTTTTATGGGACCCTTATGGGTTATCCGAAGTGACTAGATGCATTCAGGCAGAAAAAAGATAGAAGATAGCAGTTAGCATATGGAAGGTGGTCCAATTAGTATAGGTTACTTTACAATAATCCATGTAAAGTCTGAACTTTAGATAATTACAATGAATACAAACAAATGCCAAACCTGGAGATTATGAGCATGTGCCCGTGCGACAAGATCACTAGGTGGCATCAAGTAGTTTCCTGAAGCTGGAACAATAGTATCTTTCCAAGGACCAAGGCCAACAACATATTTCCCAATGTATGCAAGGTAGTCATCTGAAGTGATTTCCCAGTATGACTGCAAATGCGAAATGAAATAAGTAATAATATCCAAAGGCATGTTCCACTGAGTTGCACCAAACAGGCCCTAAAATCTCAGGGGTTAATTTCTGTTATCCAGACTATTTTTCTTTCATAGCATTGGAACAAGTGGGTGACAGATTGTTACAAAACATTAGTACCTGGTTCGTGTCTTGTGTTCTTATTGTGGTATCATCAATCAAAAATACCTTCGGAGAGTCAATCAAATCTGATACATGTACAATGGAGGTGGGAGCAAAGGATTGTATAAACAATGGCTGCTTCAGCCAATTCTCTGACATATATTGACCACTGTATCCATATTTAAGCAAGGTATCCACAAATTTGTCCTCAAACTTCTTTCCATCAGCCCACTTGACCTAGTGAAAGTAATACAAACTCATTATGACACATCATAAAATGAGAAATTAGCCCCTTACATTGTCAAAAAAAAAAAAAAAAAGATAGAGTGCACTATCGAGCTCATCTTAGTCAAGGGTGTAAATGCTAACTACTTTTAGGAAAAGCATATCATCTGCAGCATTGTTGTCACAACCCATGTGCTAGAAGGAAACATAATAGCAATCTAATTTAGATTTTTGACAAAAAGAAAACTCTATAAACTAGTAACTTCAGTCCTCTTCGTTTTGTAGACAGCAGTTACTTTCATAAGCTCAGCAGCCAGCTGCTGAAATGATCATTGGACAGAAAGTTCACATATGCCATCTATTTTTTTCTTGGCAGTGACATAACTATAGAATACCACGAATCAAAATAAAGTGCATATTTCGTCTTGAGAACTGCAGGACCCACATGCTTGTTGATAAAAACTGGATCTTTAATCTCTGGATATATGCCAACAGTTCTGTCTGCATCTAGGGCAATTGAAATGAATTCTTCAAACGTGATGATTGAAAACATACCTGAATGACAAGATCACAAGAAAATAATAGATTGATATCATTAATCCCCAATCACAATCTTCCATGAGTTAATGCAAGTTCTTAGGCCAAGTAAAGTCAAACACAAAACAATATAGCTGTACTAGTTCTAAATAAACAAGGGTTTCATAAAGGAAATGGAATACCTGCTTTGGTGAAGAGAAATAACTATGTTAAATCAACAAATAAGAATCCTAGATTGTATCAGATAATGAGAAGAAATGTTATTGTGAAAATAATCACATCCTATACATTTTTTTTTTCTCAAACGACGCTGGAGAGCTGCGTGTCATTTCATTAAGCACAAAAATCCTATACATTTCTGAGTAATTAAAACAACAAAATTCCTTCAATTTCCTAGAATATTGCTGCACTCATAAATAACTGCAGAGGGTATGTTGTTTAGGGTGCATAGAAACATATCAGAATATTCCCTCAGGATAAAAATCAGAATATTTTGTCTGGCGAGTGATGAAACTAATTATTGCCAGCTAATCACCATGTTTATGGCAGTTACAGTAAGAAGCAAATAAACTGGCAGCAGCAGGTCATTTCAGCAAATGCACATGCATGTGACAAGAATCACTTCAAGGCTCTTTGGAGTTGGAGCACATCAGCAGGTCATAGAAGAGGAAGTATGGCATGAAACAATTATGACAATTATGTCAGTTACCATTGTATTGTTGATCTCTGAATGAGTATCTCTGCTTCACTTTAAGTGTTTTAAGTTCCTCCAGTGTGAAGTCCACTGTAAACCAACACTTCAACATTAGTTTAAATAATCAAGAACACTGCAAACTGTCAATATATTATACTCCCTCCAGGTCTCTAAAGGAAGTTGTTCTGAGGTTGTCTTAAGTCAAACACTTTAAACTTTGACCACAAATAAATTCTTTTGGTTTGACTTTGAAAATATGGAAGTGATGTAAGTAGACTCATCTCGAAGTTTAGTTTCATAAAAGTATATACTGACTATTTTATAGCAAAAAGTAGCGGTCAAAGTTGTTTTTGGAGACCGGGTCAATGTCCAAAACAACTTCCTTTTAGGGACCTGGAGGGAGTATGTAAATAGTGTTCCAGTATAGATGAGCACGTAATAAATTCCTGAATTAGAGTCAAGAAAACACAGCAGGGATGCATAGTTATTGCTTTGTTGCTTAAAACTATATTTCATGTAGCAGATATTTAAATTATAATGATAATAACAAAAGGAGTGAAGAAATCAGGGTTGGTTGTAAGATACAAACCTACAAACCATCCAGTCATATTAGACCACTCCACTTCATAGGTTCTTCTTCGATTGGCAAATTCCTTACGACTAGCAACATCAGTTGTATCGTCAAGTGTTACATCATGAAAACAAATCAAGGCTCCATCTTTGCTAGCAAGGATGTCAGACTCTATAAAATCTGCCCCTTCTTCAATAGCTCTCTGCAAAAGGATTTCTTTTGGTTAAATGTGATTTTCCAATTTCGAATACCTTATTGTCCACGTGCTAGAAAAATTATAAACTTGTGATATGTGGATTCAATAGTCCTTTGCAGTACTCAATGTCTGATAATCTGAAAGCTATAGCATTTAGGTGTATCAGCTTCACAAAAACATCTTATTCCCTTAGCAAGATAAAAATATAGAATTCTGCTACAGATCAGTAGTGGTTGCAATTTTCTGAGCAGTACCAGGTATGCAACAGCTGTTTCCTCAGGAATTTCCCCATTTGAGCCACGATGAGCAATGTTATATGGTCGAAACGTCTGTATGGTCTTCTTCTCTTCATTCTTCTCCGTCTTACTCGGTAGAGGAAATAGAGGCCTAGCAGATGCCAAATGTAGTAGTAGCAGAAGAAAAAGAGGCGCACAATCTGCCAGGGACATCAGTGCAGATAAATTAGAGATAAGTATTACTATTAGATACAACATAGATTAAGGCGATATGAAATCCAGAAACATTAGCCATGGTTCGAATACGCATTGCATCAGCCATCAGGGATGTCGATTTCTTTTCTCAAACATATATGATCAAGGCTGTCAAATGAAGATCAATTAAGACAAATGTGGAATCAGGTGCACATTAGGATTCTATCATTGAGACACATGTTTGTGCTTTGGAACCTTAGTCAATGTAAGATTCCTTTGCAGTTCAAAAAGAAACGAAAAAAAACCCCCCTCTCCCCTCCATTAATTTTGGAGTTCTCTTTCTTTTTGTATCTGCCATGCTCCTCCATCCACAGACTACTAGGGGTCTTTTTTTCGATCATGCCTAGGCGCATTTTTCTCAGTCTACTAAGGGTCACAAGTTACATCTCTCAAAGACCAAGTCTTCAAAGATCAATGGAGCATCGATTCAAAAATGGAACATGCCAATTCATCTCTCAGATTTCTTCATAGGCAGGATATGAAATCAGAACAACTGAACACATCAGAGTATACGTTCATCAGCAGTGTGAAACTAGGTAGTACCATGATCTAATTAGCACAACCAACCCAGCAATTTCCTTATTAAACAACCTAGAAGGTGCTAAATTCACGCTATACCCATTCATCCAGACATATCCACCTCAGACAGGCATACCGGATACAGACATGAACAGCAACAGGCAGGCAATTCAGAGCAAGCTCATTCCACACCACACTCGCACCCTGCAGAACTTCCCTTCACTGCCTTATTTCCGTATCACGAACCAACCAACAAAAACCATGCCAGACCATTCACGAACTGGCCACTCCACAATTAGCTCAGCCCAAATGCAGATGCAGCCCCCGCCTTACAATTATAATAAGACGATCGCACAACGCTGTAAACAAGCACGCGCAATGAAGTAATGAACTGCCGAAATTGGCATACACACACTAGGTTTATCAGATCGGTGGGCACCGCGCCGAACGCCGAGCATTAAGAAATCAGGACGGCCGACCAATCGACGGGGAGACGGCTACTTACAGAGAGAAGAAGGGCGCATGGTGCAGCGGTGCGCCTACCCCTTTCGCCCACACTCCTCTTGCTCCACTTCCCTGCCGTCTCCCCGCTGTAAATGGGAGCGAGCGAGCTTGCTGTGCTCCGGTTTCAGTGGAGCAGAAGAGGAAACGGCTCGCGGCACCTCGCTCGCCTTCTGCTCTCTCTCCTGATTCCTCGCTCCCACGACGCCACGACCCCCCGCTTTTTCTTACGGTCACGCCATCGCTTCCTCATCGTCGTCGTTCCCTTGACGGAACGGAATACGGAAGGCAATAATCCAAATATCCAATCAAACAAATTAATGTCCGCCCCAACCAATGAGATTGCGGTACGGTTACGAGCTATGCAACCACCCTACCGTTCGCGGACACTGACAGGTGGCTACGACATCGCGCTGCTCCGATAGGGCCCACCCGTCTGCCACTCCTCGACGGTGGAGTAGATGCGCGCGGTTATACCTTTCCGTCCCCGTTGACGGAATATTCCTGAGAAAATGCCCGATCGTGCCGGCCGTGGTGGGGACGGCTCCTGGGTGGGCTCCCATGCCGGCCTGCCTTTCTGCGCCGGATTTGGATCCTCCTTGCCGCCAGCATGGGCTGGGCCAGCTCGACACGGTCCATTTGCCGTTTGGTGCGGCCCACGTTCTCGCCGAACGGAAACCCGAGCCCATCGCCGTTTCTAGCGTCTTGCCTCGCTGTCGCTGACATCGCTGTATCGGCCGATCTCCCCATTCCTCCCTCTCTCTCCTCGTCGATCCCACCACCACCGCGCCGACCGCGATGGCCTCCGCCGCCTCGTCGGCCGCCGGCGCCGGCAAGTCGCTGTTCCAGGGGCTCCGCAGGTTCCTCAAGAAGCCGTGGGAGATCACGGGGCCCTGCGCCTCGCCCGAGTACCGCAGCGCGCTGCCCGACGCGCTCGAGTACCGCGTCAAGTGCCCGGCCACCGTGCGCGACGGCCGCGACGTGGCCATCGTGCCCTCGTCCGACCCGGAGACGGTCTACGACATCAAGTACTTCGTCCGCGACCGCCGCCGGGACCGCCCGCCCGTGCGCCGCACCCTGCTCCGCAAGCCCGAGATCGAGCGCTACATGGCCACCAAGCAGTTCGACCCCACCAAGGACTTCCCCGTGCCGTACGTCAACACCACCGTCGAGGAGGACGACAACACGATCGGCGGTGGCTACCAGAAGTGATGACTCAGGTGAGAGGTGGTGTCTCCTCTTAGATCTGAGGTCGCAGCTAGGGTTTCATACTTTGCGATTTGATATATTCGGGCTGCAAAACGTGGTATTGCTGGCTTGCCAAAAGACTAGAAGCAGTTATCCGGACATAGTTGAACTTGACTGTGCTTGATGCCTGTCGTGTATGTTTCGTGCATTAGCTAATTGATGAGTAGACCTGCGATGTAAGACAAGGTATCATTTCATCAGAACCAAACACACCACATAATTTGACATGACCAAGGCAGTGGTATTTTTTTTTTTTTTTACAGACGTAATACCCTGCTTTTATAGAAAGCATTTAAACGTCTGATACCCAAGGCATTAGTAATTAGATGCTCATATCTTTATATTCTACATTATTGTCACATGTGTTTTTGTTTGTAATTTGGCATGTCCATGTTTATTAAGGCGGTAAGTCAAGCTGCGGCAACCCAACCATTTGTGTCCACTAGGCAGTAGGTACTTAGGCGCACAGTGAGGTGATGCCATGTAGACATCTTAATATATAATGGCACTAAAATTCAGAAGTAAATCATACCACAATGACTTAATATTGCCAATTCTTAGCTTAATACCGTAATAAGTAGTGCTACCAGAGTGCTGGCGCACAACAGAATGTAGCAAAATAGCAAATCTCTCATCTGTCAATAGCAATGGATTAGTCTCTAATGACATAATGTAACTTAATGAGTAGTGCTACTAGTGCAAAACAGACCACAATCACAAGCTCTGAGCACATAGCAATCAAAAACATGAAGGCTGAGCAATTTACATCCACCCAGAAACAAACACAGCAGTGCAGACTGTGGACATATCCAAGTAAAGAGCAGAGGCAGTGCACACCCAACAAGAGAAAAGCCCAAGGGAGAGGAATATATGCTTATGTACCTGTCCTGCGACCATTTTTTCGTGTGTGCAGCTCCTATCTCGTGCCCACACCTAATTCTCTGTCCCAAGCTCGTGCAGCGTCCGCGTCAGGCCGCTTGTGCCTTAAACAGCTGCAAGTTGCGCCTAGGCAATGGCTTTTGTCGCAAGGCGGAGGCTATACCCCGATTGGCCATACCCAGCCTGGAAACTCTACTGAACGCCGGTGATGACTTTATGTCAGTTGGGTAATGCTTAAAATGTCATTTCTGCAGGTGTAGGGTTTCACTGTAGAGTAGGCATTTTGTTCATAAATAATTGTTTTACTTTACTGTATCATTCTCAGAGAAACCTATATTATTGTGGCTTATATTTGCCTTTGAAATTTGAGACTTGTTAATATACTTCTAGATGAATATATACAAGCTAGATAACAGGTTTCAAATGTTAGAACTTTACAAAATTTATCTTTCAAATTAAGTAAAGTGGATCTGGAATCCATGTGGATTGTGGCCACAAGTTTGCTTGACAAAAATGGGATATGAAATTTACACAATCCTCGCATCTGGAGTCCTGCTGCTTGCAAGGAGGCTACTGAATTTATGCTGTTTAGTGAGATCATGTAAGCTTAGGTGAATTGCCATGTTTCATTCTGCTTGGGAATTGTACATTTCACATTAGCTAACAGATTATTTTTACAAAACAAACACCCCATAAGTCACTTTGGTTTTGGGATCCCACCACCACCTCTATGTTTTGCTGCAAAAATCAGCCCACCATACATGCTGTATGCCGTTAATATAGTCTTTGTGAGAGTTGAATACTTATAAAAGTACAGATCTAACATTTTTTTAGAACTTGTACTAAATGAATCACCCATGAAAAACTTAAGCCTGGCCAAACCGATATTTGCTATATGATAAATTTCGCCGCCGCACCATCATAAGTAAGCTTAATCCAAATATTGGAACAAACTTGACGCGATGCTTGACTTGTAGTGGCTCCTTGTAGGTAGAAACAGGCAGATTAAGTGCATGTGTAGTGGGTTGGTTTCGAACGGAGTAGAGATATAGTAGTCGGGTGGACATTTACAATAAATGTTTTTATGCGGTGGTTTCTCAAAATCCAACTAACATATGGGTGGATTTTGTATTTTGCCTTTGTGTTTATGTCTGTTGTTTGGTGATTTGCAGCCTCACTTAAGAAATATTCCGGTCTCTGGCCTTCACCTGGCTTTTCATGGCACTGCATTATCTCATTTGCTTTCATGAACTTATTGTGATTTTTTCAATGCTAGTCATTTTAGATCTTAGCCTTCAATTATAAGTACATCCAGACTTGAAGTGGAAGTCATATCTAATTATTGCCCCCCATGTGTGTGGTTACATTGCAGGAAAGCTTGCTGATTTGATGCTGGTTAATTTGTCCGGCATCCTTCGCTTGGACTCTATCAGAAGCTGCTCTATTTTGATTCCAGCTATGAAATATCTCTTTTTCCTTTTGTTCCAACTGGAAGTTTTCTGGTTGTAAAAGATGATGGTGGCAATAATATGGCACTTGTGGAGCTCACAGGATGCACATATCTTGTGACTTGTATTATAAAACTGTCTACCTGATACCAATGTTACTGTTTAATGCAAAATTTATGGTTTCTATTCCAATGCGCACATCATCCCCAATTAGTAACTTGTGCTGATTTGACTTTTGTACTTTTTGTGCGGCTTGTGATCTCATATGTAGCGAGTCTTGGCATGTGAAGTCAATTTTAGGACGTGCTCGTGTGTTGATTGATCATTGATCAGGTTTCATGGATTGAGCAGTACGCTGGGGTACATCGATATCATTATATGATACCTCTGTAGTGTTTCCATGTGATCTCTTGGTTGGACCTTATAATGGGCGAACTCGGCTTGTCTTTTCTTTTTCCTAAAATATAATAAAAAAAAACTAAAAGCCAGTTTGGATGACTGCAAAGAGGCGCTAACTGCAGGTCAATTTTTATCGACACACACTTTAGACGTTAGTCTATTATCTAGGCAATGGTGCAAATTGAGCTAATTTTAACCAATTATAATTATTCTAAAAAAAAAAGAAAAATCATCCGTCATGAAGTTCTCACATGCTAGCTTACCCGGGGGGGGGGGGGGAGTTGAGAGATTTTTTTGTTTTAGAGGCTGGCCAAATCATGAGTTTAGTCATCTACTTTTGCTTTTGGAGTTATTTTTATTAGGTTTATTCTTGCATGAAGCTATATTCTCTTTGGCTCTTTGGTTTCGTCTATCGTGCCACCGGTTGCTATGCCTACAAAAAGCTATATTCTAGATATAAGAGGTTTTATTGTAAGCCGAGTCCTCCCTAAAAATATAAGGAAATGTATATCTTTTTAATTAAGGAAGAATAATCCAGGTAAAAACCTCTTCCTCTCTTCTGTTGTCGGCCTCTCCTCTCTACCTCATGTGCACGTCGCCGCCCACGTTGCCGTCACCCGCGTGCACACCGCCGCCCACCACTTTTCGGACCGGCCGCAGCCTCTAGCTATTGTTGTCCCCTTCCCTTGCTAATTAAAGAACAATTTTGTTCTAAAACAATTCGTCGTTCTAATCTCCCTTTTCTCTTCTCAATCCCCCCCCCCCCCCCAAATTCCCCTAGAGAAGTTTCAACATGCCATCCTCCATGTGCCGGATCGGCAACAGAACCCCGCCGCCGCCGCCGCTCTCTCCCTCCCTCAAGGCGCGGCCAACTCTAGGGCCGTCATTCCTTCCCTCGAATTCCTCTACCTCGAAGGGGGAAGTCAGGACACAATTTATTAGGACTGTGACAGCAGAGGACATAAGCCCATGGGTATAGAAGCGGCCTTATGACCTTGCATTGCGGACGCCCTAGGGCCATCTTGTTTGATGTGATGTTTGTTAGGTCGTTTTTTTTAGGCGATGCTTGTTAGGTCGTTTGTGTTTCAGATTTTAAGGCCTTGTTTAGATGCACCTCAAATTTTATTTTATTTTCACTCTCTCTCCATCACATCAATTTTTGGACACATGCATGGAGCATTAAATCTAGATAAAAAAAAATAACTAATTGTACAATTTAGTTATAAATGACGAGACAAATCTTTTGAGTTTAGATAGTTAATGATTGGACACTAATTGTAAAATACAAATGAAAATGCTACAGTAGCAAAGTTGAAAAAAAACAGCATCTAAACAAGGCCTAAGAGAGACTTCAACTACTACCTCCTTGAGGCATAAAAAGGAGCAGTGTCACACACATAGCTGGCCGGGCGCGCAACGGCCAACAAAAGGATCGAATCCATGGCATATTGCAAGCTCCAATCCACGAATGCATATATATGCAGCTAGCATCACTGCACTGAATCTGAATAGATAGACAGGCGCGGCGGCAGGCCACACACACGGTGTCAGTCGCTCGATCATGGTGTGGACGAACCGTGCCAACTATTAATACCACGCTCGCCGCTGGTGGCTATGCATGCATGAGTCGCTATCGCTGGACACCGGCCGGCCAATCTGCCGCCATCGATCCATATCCATCTACTGTTCGTACGGGATCGTCATCACCTCTCGGCGCCGGCGGCCGGTCTGGATCTATCCATGATGGGGTTAACGGGGGGCTTTGCTTTGCTTTGGGAGCTAGCTAGCCATAGCCATCCGCGTCAGTCCTGCCTGCGCCCTGCCGCCTGCATGCATGCAAGCATTTCCGTTGCAGCTGCTGGCCCGGCCTGCTGCGGCACGCAGATGCAGATGCAGGCAGCAGCACAGCTCACTGGAGGCGCGCGCACGAACTTCAATGGCCGGCCTCTCTTGATCCCACCTTTCATCATCCATTCATTGTCCCTGCTCGATCGTCTGTTTGCTTGCTACTCCAACGCTAGTGCCCAGTGTTGATCTGTTCTGTCCCCAGTCCCCAGAGCTAGCTAGTTGCCTTTGCCTCCTCCATCCACGATCCATCCTCCTCCCTAGACACCGGCCGGACCACCAGCCTTCTCTCTTTTTTCCAGCTTGCAGACTTGCAGTGGTGACCATCCGGCATTGCAGCGCGGTCAAGGCGTGAAGCACGCATGCAGTTAGGACTGGGCGGACAGCCGCTACTGCTAACACTTGAGCTTCAGGCCTCAGCCTCAAAAGGAAAGGGATCCGGCCGGGGCAGCGGCGTCATCAGTGAAATCATGAAACTGCGAGCGGGGACTACCATGCAGTGCACTACCCCGGCTCGGCTGGATCTCAGGATCTGACTGCAGTGCATTGCATGCAAGCCCACATGCAAGCGGCAGCCAACAGCTAGCTGTTCTGCCTCTGTTCTCATGTCTCCCTCTTAATTCTGGCCGGTGAGGGGTCTTGTGGTGAGTTGTTCATCAGAGAAAAAATGACCTACAAATGGATGGAACAGAACAGGCATCAACGACCGACCACCAGCCTTCCAACATGTCTACCTTGTTTTGGACCAGACTACGTACTCTCTGCATGCAACCATATCCAGTCTTGTTATCCATGCAGGCAAGGCAAGTTTGTGTCGTGTGTCCATGGCCAGTTGATGCATGGTCTCCGATCAAGCAGGCAAAAGTATTTCCGACCGTTTACTGCAGGTGAATCCACGCACAATCGATGTTTTCCCCTACATTTACAACAGGTGTACATACATGTGTCCCCCCTTTTGCATTACTGCTAGTTGCTGCTGCTGTTGCTGGCCCTGCTACTCTAGGGGGGCCTCTGATGAGTTGTCCCAAGGAAACCAATCTATCATGCTGCTCTGATGACCAATAAGAGTTGTGTCACTTGATGTGTCTTCCTAACTAGCTCTAAAAGAGCTGATCCACTTGTCAAAAAAAAAAAAAAAACTGATCCAACACTATATATACATCCATATTCATCTTTGCATGAAAAGGCGAGAGCGCTTAGACAGCACGAGATTCCATTGAATACCGAGTTCCATTGAATACCGAGGAGACAGACTCCTGAAAGCTAGGCATCATCAATACATATACATTATGGAGTATTGTAATAAGATACTATGTTGAAAAAAATCTATTATGACGCACGCATGTAAAGCTTTATAAGTGCGATGTCAGAGAGAGAAATCGATGTGCATCGCTTCCATCTGGGTATTATGTTGCAGTGAGCCAGTGATTCAGGCATGCAGCCTGAAAGGAGCCGCAGTGAAAAAGATACAGATTGCTGCGCAGAGTACTCTTGGCCGTCTGGCTCCTTGTTTGCATTGGAACGTAAACGCCAAATCACAAAACGCGCGCGCCAGACCGCCAGTGCAGTGTCTCCATTAATTCTCTTGTATTGGGCAGAACGCGGCGAGAGACACATCAGACATACGGAGTATTGCAATGCAAAATGTGGGGCAGCTATAGCTAGCTGATGAACTGTGGTGTGTGTGCTGAATTGCAGATGCATGAAAGAACTAGTAGTTAATGTAAATTTTATATATGATTGGTCATCATTGATTTGTGTGCTGATTCGATCAAGTGAGCGGGTATCAATGTGGGTTCTAGCTGACAGGTGGCTCACTTAGCTAGGTAACTCAACGTGGCACTATACCTAGTCAACCAGGTTCGAATCCCGTCGAGAGCGGATTTGGGTGTCTATTTTCTCTTAATGAAAAGCCCCCTATTTCCTTCTAGATTCATATTTTTTTTTTGGTGGGTGCTAGCTGACTGTGTATAGAGGATAGACCATTATGTGCCCAGGCCGTGAAGCAGCAGTGGCATTATATTCGTTCTGATCTGATGCAGGCATATGAATGCCAGACTAGCTAGATCTGATCGTCTGATGCATGCATATGGTACTACTAGACCAATATAGGTTGATCCCTATGCGTGCCTTGCACTTCATGTAACATATATTCACATCCTGATTCATCACATCGATCGGTTAAAAAAAACAGAACTAAACGAAAATGGTATATAGAGGGCCAGGAACAGAGTGTGTATATATACTATATATTACCTAGCTAGCTATGATATGAATACACAGTTGAGTGGGGTAAGTTTGAATTATATTATTTTCAGTTATAGTATTTCTCTTATTTCCTTGCGCATATATATAGAAAGATGATGAAATATGTTTATTGATGAAAATGCATTTTTTTTGAAAACGGAAAATTCATTTTTTTTAATATTATCAAAGTTTTAGCTTCTGGAAATGATATCGGCATGCTGGATAGATACGATCCCATTTGCATTTCACTTTCCCATGAAAACAGCTTCTTCCAATTTGATGTCTTTTTACAGAGAGCTGAGGGTACGTGACATGTTTAGAGAGAGTGGTCCTGCAAGTTGGTGCTCAAAAGAAGGCTGGTCCCGAGACTAAACTAGCCTCCTAGATTTCGATGTTGAAATATTTGAAAAGGCTGTGTATTTTGGTCCAATATGGAATGAGCGCGTTATGCAGACGACTCGTCATCAACAGTACATCGCCAACAGTTTCGTCTTGACATGGTTCGTACAAAAAATTAAGATGTCAATAGTGTCTCGCCCTCTTTGCAAAAACCCTTTGAAAATAATATATGCTGACTTCAGTCAAATTTTATGTAAGCTTGAACAAAACTTTTAAGTTATTAGCTTGAACAAAACTTTAAAATTATTAGGAAAAAAGTTCAGTTCAATTTCAAAATAAAAAATTGTATCAAGTTTTTTTTTTAAAAAAGGCTCCCCCACATGGACAAATCAGAAAGTGGCATCATTTTTTCGAGAATTTATGAAAGAAGCAAGCATATATGCACACAAATATATTATATATCTTTATATAATTTCTAATATATTGATTTACGGTTAGTGTTTTTTCTTTAGTTTTACCATAGCCAAAAAAGCTACTAATGTGTCCCCCCCCCCCCCCCCCCCCCCAAAAAAAAAAAAAAAGGCAAAAGCTACTAATAAGTAATAATCTCGCCGTTCTAAATTGTTAAACATTTTGGCTTTTTTGAGCATAATCTATATCTAAAAATGTATAACAAAATCTATGCATTAAGAGAAGTGCAAAAGCATCTTATTACGATGAAATATGCATTAGGTAGATATGATGCAGCATATTTTATGCCATGTGCAAGCCTGCAGGATCGAATTCCTTAGGTACACTGCCTAATCCCTACATAGGTACTGTACTATATATGCTATACATACTATAATCTTCTCTCTGATCCGGTGCCCCAGATACTTATTTGCATGGCTTTTATATGCCTTGGAGCTTAGCTTATTATCTGGTCCAGGTCAGCGTCGTCAGCACTACGGCTACGGAGAGTGAAGCGAGCTGAGACGGAGGAGAGGGAGCAGTGCATGGTGTGGTGGTGGTAAAAGGACGGGGATTGGACAGCGACGCTGATCATTTATGCCGCCGTCTAAAATACCCACCACAACCCCACACAAGCAGCTGCTAGAGCTTCACAGGTCGGCTTCTTCCACATCTCTCTCATTCTCTCCCCCCACTGCTAGCTCCTGCAGCTCTCAAGCTAGCTGCTGGTGGCGCTAGCTAGGGTTTACATCGATCGGGGTCCAGTTGCTGGCGGCGGGCGGAAGCGAGCAACAATCGAGGTCGGCGGCGGCGAGATCTAACTTGTTCGGCGGCTGTTTGCCGCCGGCACACCCCGGCAGAGAGAAACTCAATTGATTTGAAGGGGTTCGTTGCTACCCATTTCAAGAGATCCTGTAAGTCCTTCTTACCAGTTGGTTTCGGTCGGTTGATTGATGGTTTTTTTTTTTTTAATTTTTGATGGTTTCTTCTTCGGATTTGAAGATTATTGGAAAAAGTTTTAGGCCTTTTCTCTTGGTTTCTTAGTTTTTTGAAACCTTTTAATTGATGGTCGTTTATTAATTAGAATATCCCAGATCTAACACAGATTTGTTCGCTCATCTTTAATTTCTTGCTATACGTACGCGCGTTAATAATTAGTTTTCGAATTTTCGAAGTATTGCTTGATATATTTTTTATTTTTTCCCAAAGCCAAAAAAATCTTCCTCCAAGCAAGTTGCAGATGATCATCGTTGTTTCTCTCTTTTCTCTTCTTTGTGGAACAACCTGCGACGGTCTGGATCTGAACCTTATGATTTCGATCCAGAAGGGCCACTCAACGCATCTTTTGCTAACCACAGTTGGGAAAATTATCCAAGTCATAATACTATTAATCATGCATGTCCAAAAAGAAACCAGTTCAGTTTTTTTCCTTGTAATATATAAGTAGGAGTATTAATTTTCTAAGGTTCTTTTTAAAAACGAATATTTTCTAAACTTCTGGGCATCGATCTTCTACCATCTTCTCTTTTCAAAGAGCAGTACAAAGAAACCAATCCATGTACGATGTATTCATAGTTTTTCCTGCAAAAGCAGCTAGCACATATATGTGGAGGCCGCTCAATCATGGAATCATCTCTTGCACAGCAGCACAGCCGCATCATGGTTATGTGCATATAGTGCCGCTGCATGCCACTGCTGCGCGCCGATCCACAGCTCGCTGGCGCTCACCTGCATGCACTGTTTCATACCGCTATCTTGCTGTTCCATGGAGCGAATAAAGCTGCAGCGCTTTCCCCATTCCCCAATGGAACAGTGGCACACAGCGGCTTGCGTGCACAGTGCTCAATCATGGCGCGCCATTTCATGCGAATCTCTGTTATGCATGCTTGCATTATTGCATACGATGCTACAATTAGCATGCTAGCTAGCTGTTAATTTGATAGAGGCTGACCAGTTGCAGTGTGGATGATGATACACCGACACGCAGGCGCAGCCAGCAGGGAAGACATCGCAAGATGACGGGCGGCGCCGTTGGAGCTGGGCTAGTAAGACGATGATAAGGGGCGGCAACACCAACAACCAGGAGGCGACGGACGACGTCGAGGAGCTGCTCGTAGCCCACCAGCAGAACAGGCAGCACGCCGCCGTGGCGACGTCGCGGCAATGGTCGGCGCAGACGGAGTCGCGCATCGTGCGCGTCTCCCGCGTCTTCGGCGGCAAGGACCGCCACAGCAAGGTGAAGACCGTCAAGGGGCTGCGCGACCGCCGGGTGCGCCTCTCCGTGCCCACGGCCATCCAGCTCTACGACCTGCAGGATCGCCTGGGGCTCAACCAGCCTAGCAAGGTCGTCGACTGGCTGCTCAACGCCGCGCGCCACGAGATCGACAAGCTGCCGCCGCTGCAGTTCCCGCCGCAGGACCTCATGGTCGGGGTCGGCCACCTGGCGCCCCACCACATGCCGCTGGTGCACGAGGAGAAGTTCGGCCACCTCGCCGCGGCCGCGGCGCTCGCCAGCGACGGCGGCGGCGCCAAGGTCGGCCACCAGGGTGACGTCGACGTCGACGGGACCGGAGCCCACCACCACTTGGTGGGGAGGTTCCCCGGCGGCGGCTACCATCGGTTCATGGAGCTGAACGGCGCGTTGGGCATGGTCAGTAGCGCGATGGCGCCGTATAGCAACTACACCGGAGAGGCATGGAATAACAGCGGCGGCGTGCATGACAGCGGCGCTGGCGGCTCGCCGCAGGTCGTGGCAGCCGCTCACCATCACCACTCGGCGCCGTTCCCGTCGTTACTGTCCCTGGCTCCACGTCCGCATCAGCTGGCCTTCTACTCCTCGGAAGCTGATCATCAACAGTTTCAGGTGGATAACAACCTTGGCTCGCAGAGCCTGTCCTTGAGCTCGGCGAGGGCTTACCATGATCAGGCTAGCTAGCAGACTACATACTGGATCTCACTCTTCGATCGAGATTAAGTAAGGTAGGAACAATGCTCACTGATCCCAAAACTCCCCCCAAGTAATATATGTAGCTGTGCAAGTGTGACAGGGTTTCCAAGTGCCTTTTAATTAAGGAGAGGCAGTTAAGCTTGTGATGATTTCAGAATTAGTACGGAGCTAGACCTGAAACAGAATAAAATCGGCATGTGTGTGCCATACGGATTTGTTACTTCTTTCAGTACATAAAGGAGTAATATTATTGTGTGCTGGCTTGTAGAATAACAATATGGTTTTTCTATATTATGGTTTTTATTAATAATTTCCTCCATTCTAAACTATAAGACATTTTGGTTTTTCAAGATACTTGCTGTGCACTTAGACATACACTATATATGTCTAGATACATAGTGAAACCAATATATCTAGAAAAGCTAAAATGTCTTATAATTTAGAACTGAGGGAGTATAACATTTTGATTTTGGCTATCATGTTGATGAGTTTCTTGATATACATTTTGTTTCATGTAGAGCAATTATATGTGCCTGGCATATTTCATATGATCAATTAAGGATCAAGGCCCCTAAATAAATTAAACCCCCTCCTGAACAGTACTCTCTCCATTTCAAATCATAAGATGTATGACTTCTTTAGTTACATAAGTTTCCCTATCCACTTATAGGTTACTCAGCTAGCCATCCAGCTTTGAGATTATATTGATCTAAACCTAACATATGTGCTAACACAAAATCAGGTGTTGTGATCGAGAAGGTTCTAGCACCCTACATTTTATATCACACTATATTCACTAAATATATACACTTTTTTAGGTGACTAAAAAGTAAAAATACACTTGAAAAGCGTTTGTAATTCATGTGTGTAATTTTGTTTCATACTAAATGCAACTAATAAGGTTTAAATGGAACTATATGTTGGGGGTATACACTTAAGTTTTGTATATAATACTCATATCGACATTTATATGTTCTAACCCATCTAAAACACTTAGGTACGATTTATCTTTTCCCAGATTAAATCTAAAAAAAGATCTTCCTACATGATTCAACTGTAAGAGCATCTCCAAGAGTCTCTGTAAAGTTCACTCTTTAAATCATCATTTGGAGAGTTATTTGCATAAAAATTATTTTCTATATCTTTTCGGTATCAACGATTTTTCTATATCTTGCATTGTGTGTACTACAGTGAGTAATTATTGCTTTTATCTTTTGGCTAGTGAGAAATCCAAAATATTAGATGGTTATATTTGGATAACCAAATAAAGAATTTGTTGGAGGCTTTCTTTTCATCCAAATCTCTATCCCTAGCAATAAGAGTTGCTCTAACAGCTTGGAATCTATAAGACCATGCATTTTTTGTATCTCATAATATATCCCATGCATAACCCCAATTCGCAATTGGAATTTTTAGTTACAAATTCGAAAGTCAATTGAGTATGATATTAAGGGGTTTGCAGTGAACTAATAGAGTCATGACATTTTATTAATCTATACGTGTCAAGAGTGATGACATTAATTAGTCTACGCAGATAATATACCTGATTTAATCACCCTTAATGCTCTCTATCATTTCGTATGTGTAGGTCAAATGAAATTAAAGGTTTTTAGTATTTTTTTATTTGTATTTTCACACAGCAGTAACTGAAGTAGTGTTAGCCACCAACAGAAAAAACTCAGCCTTATCTTTATCATTTCGGAGTCAAATGCATCGGTGGGTGGGGGCTCCATCATCGCCTGGTGGGAGTAATGGCGACAGGGATGGCATGAAACCAAGAGGAAGGGCGCTGACACCCTCTTCGCGTTGGTGGCATGGGAACTATGGAAAGAGAGGAACACAAGATTCTTTCGGAACGAAGCGGCCACTAGTGCGCAACTCCTCGCCAAGATCAAGCAGATCTCCGACCTTTGGATAGAGGCGGGGGCCCGCCATCTAGGAGATTTAGTCTGCGAGTAATCGCTATATGTAAACCGAGAGGGGAGGCAACACTTATTGTAAATCCTATTCTTCCAAAACATGCTTGTGCGCGATGTAAAAACTCTTCTACTTAATACAAATTAAAGATGCACAAATCTTTTACGTATTCGAGAAAAAAAATACGTCGCATGCAAAAATTAATGACCATGATGTTCAGTATTAATGCATAATCTCTGATGTCTGAAAGACCCGCATAAACATACTACAGGCACAATCTGTGTCTCTCCCTCCCATAGGAAATGGAAGGAGTGTCATCAGCCGCCGTCGTCACCCCCACACCAGCACTACGTACTGGCACCGCCAAATAAAACGAAGAGAAGGCGACATGATGTGTGACTCATTTTGTTGGCGCAGACCCACCAACTAATGCACGACTAGCTGTGCTCCTACCTAGCTAGCAGCTACTCCATATACTCCTGCTAGCTAGCTAGCTAGCTCGACAACATGCAGTTATACTCATGCATGTCCCTTTTGCAAAATGCACGGTGCATACATAATACTCTCCTACTCCCACACATGAGATAGGAGATCTGAACTGAATATCTGATATGTGATTTAATTCATGTCCGTACGGTTTAATCACTGAGGAAATGTGCAGTTAATAATCCTAGTTGAACCCAAATCTCACGTCATAATAAGCTGCACAAATCATCAGTGCTCAGATCAGGTACTGCGCGTGTGCCGTCCTGTCTGTGTTCTGACCAAGAGGAAAGAAGAAAAAGGCCTAATGAGAGTTGCTATCTCTCGTCTTTTTCCAGCACCCTTTGCTAAAGCTGGACCTAAATCTCAAAGATAGTAGCCTTTCTTTTTCTGCACCGGCAAAAAAAATCGACCGATCTGGCATATCTATTATCGATCTCTATAGCACAGCTCAAAGGTCATGCATGCATGATTCACATTGCTAGTGCTACCAGCAGGAAAAGATCGATATATACTAGCTAGTGCTACTCCTAAATATATAGGAGTACGTTGTTGTACGTAGATGCTTACATAGATGCTAACAAGATGGAGACGGAGGAAAACATTTCCTGCAAAGATAAGAAACCTTCTTCCAAACATACTTTGCCCCTGTCTCCATGGACAAGACAGTCAGCCAGCAGGCACACAGCACATCTGATCTGCAAGGAACAAAGCAGCATATACATACGCATGGTGGAGAGCCACATGGAGGATCACAGAGCTCTGCATTTGGAGTACTGATGGATGAATGCATGGACCATTGGTTCATTGCATTGGAATTTACCAAGGCCACGGGTACAGCAGCCAACACCAACAGGAGATGGACGGAGACGACGACGACGTGGGGTGGGGTCGTCGTCGATGAGTAGTAAAAGACCAGCTCGATCGGGTCGGCGGCGCGCGCGCGGTGTGGACCGGGTGGTGGTGGTGGGGCTACTAGCTGGCCAGCTGGGCCGGCGGGAAGCCTTTGGCCAGTAAAAAAGCGACCCATGCCATTGCATAACCCTGTAGCTAAGCTAGCTAGGGACCTAGGGTTTGCATGCATGCAACGGATCGATCATATATACCCGCCCATATCTTTCGTTATGGCATGGACCAATATATACCCCATGAATGAATATATATGGTCCCCTGCAGCCTGCACACACACAGTATATATAGGAGTAGCTGCTACTTGCTAGCTGCCCAATCAAGCTATACATATGATCCGTGCATCACCATCATCATTCCATTCCACCCCTTTACTTTTGCTTAACTTGATAGTTAACTTGGAGTAGAGACTAGCTGCTAGCAAGTAGCAACAAGTTGTCATCAGACCCCGGCGACTTCTTGTTTGCCCGTGCTGCAAAAAGCTGCTGCGCCTAGATAGCTAAGCCACATGCTGCATGAGATCGCTAGCTATGCTTTGATCAGCACAGCTAGCTGGCTCGATAATTGCATTGCATGCTACTCCTACTACAGTCCTATTACTATGGTTAGTATAAGATAATTGCATTGCATGCTACTCCTACTACAAGTTGTTTATATATGCTGGTACAGTCGATGAAACAGTGTCGTTTAGCCGTGTCTTTGGGCGCGCGGCTAGTAGGTACTGTAAGAGCAGCGCACTTGACACGGAAAGGGAGCAAATTGGCCATATGAGATCTTTCACACTCTGGAGTACGCAGGTGCATAGTTAGGTATAGTAGGTTGCACTGTGTGTGTACTGTGTTTCGGCATGGAATAGTTTTTCTTGCATTGCATCGCTGGATATCATTAGCTCTTCATTTTAATTTGCTGCGTCCTACTACTGTAGTATACTGTATAAGGACATGACAACTTCTATCTAGGACGACCGTACGCAGTATACTACAGTATAAGTATACTGTTTGGGCCAGTTGTCTACCGACGACTGTGTACGCAGTACATGGAAATACACTGGCTTTTATCCCGGCCTACTGGGATGGCTAAAGCATGAAGATATGTGGGCAGGCACCTAGCTACTGACGACGTACTATAGGACAATACTCCAGAGAATCGACGTTATTCTGCATGCACATTTGCCGGCACGCAGGGGGAATCCATGCGGTGCTCAGATGTCTCCATGCATATATGCACGTCAAAACGTCAGGCCATTCTCTATCATGTCTACTCTCGGCATGCAAAGACAAGATCGGTCCTCGTCATCGTGGGCTGACCTTTGCACTGTAACGTGACGTGCCTACTATATATCCCGGCAAACATGGCAGTCAAAACTCCAAACGTTTGCAGGCCACCAGAAGCGGCGTTTTTAACGCACGTTGCACGGTCAGAGCAACTCGACTGTCGACTCCATCTCTATGTTATTCCAAATGGTTCGAAATAGAGATTTTAATCAAACATATATAAACATACTAACTATCTAATATTTGTAATAAGTATCATTAGATTAAAAGTAGAATATATTTTAACAATAAACATATTAGGAGATACTACGGTACAAATGTTTGACAATACTTTCCATAAACTAATTAAAGTTTTAAAAGGTTTATCTCATTGAAAAAGCGAGATGTAAAGATAGAGGGAGAATTAATGGCTTCACTTGGGACTGTCCTATTGGCCTATTTACACTCCAAGGAAGGCTAGGTCGAGAGAGCCTACAAGTTCAGCTGGCCACAGCCACCCGACGTGTGGCCAAGGCACGGCAGGCGCCGTACACACGTGGATGCGTCGTCTCGTCAGATGATTGTGTGACGAGACGAGACAGCTCGTGCTGCCGCGCTGCACATACGAATCTACCTACACAACGAATCTACCTACACATGATTAAGAAGGCGACGGGGCCAATTGGCAGAACCCGTAGTATGTTTGGATCCCCGAGTTGGTGAAGGGCTGAAGGCCGCGGGGACCTGGGAGTGATGAAATTCAGGCCCATCGCAGTTTGGTAAAAAAAAAAAAAGAACTGACGCCTTCTGCAAGCATGCATGGGAACTTGAATTGAAACAGAGAACCCCCATTGCCTTTGGCACGATACATTCTAAAAGGTTCAGCTGCCAATCCTATTAGCTTGAACTTATCAACCATGGTATAACGTTTTTCCATCACAACAAAGTAGCATAAGCCGGCTTATCAGAAACAGAAACCATCGGCCACAAGCCCACAACATTATCCAGGACAGAAAGTAGCATGGTTTAGAAGGCGTCCCCTCAACTCTAAGCAAATTATCTGATAACACATGCAAATTTCAACCTGATGGGCCACAAGGTGGTGACAGATGGTGCCTTTGCAGTTGCACTTTCTTTCCATCCACATATAATATGACGCTAGAATATCAGATCCAGCCTTTCCTAATTCGAGCCCACACAAGAGCAGCAACCAGGGCACCCCCAAAATGAGCTGAACCTGATACTTCACCATGCCTCTAGAAAATGGAGGAAAAAAATTGGTTAGCTCCACTTTTGAACAGGGTAACAAACATAAAATTCATGTGTGTTAGATCAACTATTGTACATGAACAGTATGGCCCGACAGATTATGCAAGTTGTCAACCAATATACCAGACAAACATAAGTTGATTGCGTAGCAGATCAACTAAGACTAAAAGAGGTGTAGAAATTCATTTCAATATTCAGTAGAGCAGATAGGTACAGAGGATGTAAGACTAAACAAGAAACATTACACCAGGAAATAAAATATCACAATACCATATACGAAGAACGTCTTTCTAATAGATGAGATTCACTGAAAAATGAAAACAATAAAACATGATGATGTTGTATGGTGGGGAAACCACAGAACCCCCAAAAATTCCCACGTCTATGTGTTGTATGGTCACTACACATAACATGCAGCTCAGACACATCTCATGCCAAGAACAACGGGAGGCTCCCCCTGATCCAGATCATTGTGTTGATAGGAAAATTTTGCAAATAGTTTTTTTCTCAATATAACGTAAATGCGACTTTTTCACTAGTCTCCAAGTGCTGCACATATATTATTCTCAAAATACTGAGTCAATTGTAATGTATAGATACAATTAACATATAAATAGTACTACTAGAAAACTCTAAATTTAATTTTCATTGGGGGCACCTCACCCCCCTCCCCCCCACCCACCCACCAAGGCCTGTGTGGGATACTAAGTCACTGCCCCCATCCTGATGGAGATCAACCAACAATCACAAGAAATCTGGGTCAACTGGCTCAGGGATGTCTAAAAACTTGGGTCGAAGGGGGTAGCTAGGTACCTGGGAACAAGGGACCCCAATCAACTTAGGTGGATAATCGGGTTGATGTGAACCATGATATGCCGCGTGCATGTAGTTGTAGAAGATCAATGCAATACAAAGTAATAAAAAAGCAACAACAAAAGAGGAAAAAAAATTGGTCACATATGCTAGACTATCCAGCCCACAACCCACTACTCGGCCACATATGGAATCACAGTCACGCTGCACGGCTACTTTTTTTGTCCCGCCTTGCTCCTCCCTTTCTCTCTGCTCAAAGAGACCCATCGCCGCGAAGACGCCAGCCACAAATCAGTCACTGGTAGCCAACATCTCATACCAGGCAGTTGTGAAAACGATTTCCTATGATGTCCTCTTCTCTTTTGTGTCCCCGATTTTGTTTGAGAAAACTTAACTAATGTTGTGTTGGCTGTTGATGCTCCTAAAAAAATGGAGTCGGTCCTGTCAACAGCTGTTGGTAGTCCTCTTCAACAACGTCTGTCATATCATTACGTCCCAGCAACAGTAGCCCAGATCATCTCCCCATTCTCTTCTCCCCCTGCCCAGTCCTTTCAACCCTTGGTGTGCTCATGCTGCAGCGGAGTGGTGACCCAGCAGAAGGAACGTTGAGCCTGCTTGACCCCAACCCTAACTAGGACGATGTCCCTGGGTCGCAGAACGTGCCATTGACACCAACCCCTGTGCTGTGACTATGGATCAACCAACAGGTCTCAGCCATCTCAAGCTAAATTGACACCCTTGAGGCCCTGACCTTGCAAATACACCCTGAAGTATCAACATCGGTGAACATAATCCCACCAACTACAAAACCGTCTGTTTGGCCCCTTAAAGTATATTGTACCGTCTGTTTTACCCCTGGGTGGTTTTGGCGGGTGGTTTTGCTGACGTGGCCACCTTGCCCCACCTGTCAGGCGGCCCTTTATGTTGAAATACGCCACCATCCGGCCGGCGACGACGATGCACCTCCGCGACACACCACTGTCAAGCACATACTGCTCGGCAGCCATGTTGACCCTCGGCAGCCCAGCGAGGTGTGCGCTGAGCGCGGCCACCACGGCCCTGTATGCCGGGGTGGCAAGGATGGTGAGGTTGCTACTGGAGTCGAGGATCACGCCGCCGTTCTGGTCCACGTCCCACACATCCGCGGGGATGTCCAGCGCCTTGCCGGCCACGTACACGGCGTCCACCGTCACGGTGTAGAACGGGCTCATCCGGCGGTCCAGCAACGGCGGCGTCTGCGCGGCCACGACGTCCTTGGCCTGGGCGTGGCGCCATGTGGTCCATGAGGCTGTAGGAGAAGCAGCCGCCGAAGTGCGCGGCGGCGGCTCTGCCTCGCGTGTGCCGTGGCGGGCGAGCGGCCGGCGCTCCGCCTCGCGCGCGCCGCCGCGGGCAAGCGGCCGACGGCTCTACCTTGCGCACGAGTTGCCGCGGTCGAGCGACCGGCGGTCCACCACGCGCGCGCCACCGCGGGCGAGCGGCCGGCACTCGACCCCGCGCGCGAGCCGCCGCGAGCGAGAATGGCTGGGGAGGCCGGTGCGGGCCGCGTCGTCCTCCAGGTCGACGGGCTCGTGATCTCCCCGCGAGGCTGACGCGGAGCTCGCAGCCCGCAGAGCGTGCCCGTGCAGGTTGCGGCATGCACGGCGCGCCGTCTTGTCGCAACGTACTCCACGAAGGCGTAGCCCCTAGCTCGAGTGCGCCGCCGGCACGCCGGTGTGCCGCGGCCAGGGGAAGGAGGGAGCGTGCCCCAGTTTACCGCGACTCGGACAAGAAGACCGTCGCAGAAGGTGACACCGACACCAACCCCGAGTGACTATGGATTAACTAACAGGTCTCAGCCATCCCGAGTTAAATTGACACCCTAACCTTGCAAAACTCTTGAGCAGCATACATAAATACAAGACATAATGAGGCACCCAAAACATTCACATGCTATATTAACAAAAATAAATAAAAAAGGGTACATTTGTCAAAAGTCAAAATTCGAGGCAATTAAAAAAAAGGAAAAAAAGACTGATACCAAACTATTCACTTACTATATAAGAAATAAAAAATAAAATGATATAGAGCAATAACACATACCTTCAACCTAATTAAATCAGCACCAATCAAAATTGCGCCCTGAAATGAGAAGAAACAAAGAAATTTTATGGTGAGCAACTAAATGAACAATGGATTGTTTCAAGAAAAAAAAGAAAGAAAAAGGTTCTCACCATAAGTGCAGCAGGAACAGGAATGAGGAAATAAAGATACACTAGTCCCTTGGGATGCAGAAAAATCTGAAGGAGCATAGTAGCATTAACTGCAGCACTTGCACCCTGAGTGACATGAACACAACAGAAGGAATAAAATTTAGGATGAAGTAACATATGTGCCATCAATAATGCTCATACAGTCATCTAACATTAGAGTGGATTAAATTGACATATCAGCTTACAAGGGCCTATCTCAACTTTATTCCTAGATACATGATGATTGAATGAGTAGTTGTATATTGGGCCAAAACTCTTATCATCATGCACAAGTACAAGGTAATGTAGCTTCTTTTAGTATAAACTAAATTAAGACCAGGAAATGATTCACATACAACCCATTTAAACAATTTCAAAACCAGCAGGTAATCTGATTATCTAGACCCTTTGATTCAAAAGTAATCAATTGCCCAAGTGAGAACCATTTGATGTGCTGGTTGTAAAAGAATTGACTGAATTTGTACAATTGACAAATGGGTTGTACATATAGCAGCAATCTTAAGACTATGTTGTTGGAACAGGAAACCACATACAAGTCCAGCAACTGCTGAATTATCCCATCCTGTATAATCCTGCAGGAGCATCATCACTAAATCAGAAGATTAACACAAAGGCACAACAAAAAAGAAATTCCATGCATAGGCTGAGGAGCAATAGGTCACCAATACTTTTTCCGGATTCAAATGACAAGCAAGAAACTGATGGGTTTAGAATTTTCAAAAGCTGAGGACCCGAACTTATCACTAATTTCAGCATTGACTGTAAGTGGACAGGCACACCAGGATGTGGAACCCTGATGTATAAAATTTAATACACCATGCATTCTTACAACTCCGCCTAGGTTGACTGGAAGACTTTCTTGAGTCGTCTCGTCTCAACATAGCCGGTCCCAAGCCCGGGTAAAGGAGGAGGGTGTGTTAGGTTTGGCGAACCAACATTCAAAATCAGCCACTCTAATGGAATTAAAACCCACAAGCCTACCACAACTTGCTTGGGACAAAAAGCTATGGTGTTGTTGTTGCATGCATTCTTGCCTGTTTCCGATGAGCTAGAAAAGCCTTCTCCAGCAAGAAGAATACCGATCCAGTAAGTGCTCCACCAACGTACAACTTCAATAGAAAGGCAGGACCAAACACATTTGCAATCTGATGCAAAATGAAAAATATAGGGAAAAGGCAAATTCAACATTAGCAGCAGAAGGTGATAGATCATTACTACAAAGAACATGGTAAGAAATGGAGTAATGGACAATCCCATGCTATTGGAGAAAATAAATAAAGAATTCATAGTTCACTGCACATTCAAAACCACATCTGTTTCTATAAAAGGAGAAGAGCAATTGTGTCCGATAAATGGCATGTGCATGTTCCGTTATTTCAATGGCAAGTTAGATTGATAAGATGCAATTATAATGTCAAGCATGCATTTAGACATCTTTAAGTGGCAAACTCACCATTTTTTTTTTTTTTGCGAAGAGGCAAACTCACCATATGGAAACAAAACCAATGGCAAATTTGTAGTTGGCCCTAATATGATATATTTGGTTTTACTACACGTCCCATCTGATATAGATGTTGAGTTATGGCTGTGATTCTCAATAGTGCATTGAGCCCTAATTGAAACACATAAGCCTAGGTCGGTTGGCCTGCACATATATTCCCTTCAGATATTGAAGCTAAGATGTATGTGTAACCAGATGATAGACTTAAGAGAAAATTCTCAATTTAATCCAGTCAAACACATTTTGGTTAATGAATATCTCGGTTGTTAAGTATACTCACGACTCACAAGTATCTCAATCCTTTTTTTTCATTCATTAAGGCTATAGTCCTAACTTCTAATAACAGAATAAAGGATCCAGCTGAACTTGGAAGTTCAAAGGCTACAAAACTGAGGTATCATTGAAGCCGGCATCACTTTAAAAGGCAAACTATTTTGTTTCAAGAAAGTTGGTTCTTGAATTGATAGAGAGAGAGAGATAGGAAAAGAAGAAAACAACCAGAGTGAATTCAACACTGCCAAAAGTAATTCTATGTTGTAAATTCATATTCATACGACAATGTGCCACTATGTATTGGTGAGGCACGGGTTTGAGTTTTTTCTCGACCTGCATAAGAACGTCTTCTTAGCAAAATGCCCGGGGGCTGTCTTACCCTCCGCAGGCCGAGGTTTTTTTAACGATGTGAGTCCATGACTTCTTTTGGAAATATAGGTGGCCAGAAAAAGTGGACTTACTTTAAATTAGGATACTATAATACAAGTGAAATAATTTGGTTTCATGGAGATTTAAAAATATATTGTTACAATTGGCCCTAAATTCATGTTATAGATAAAATGTTATCAAGCATTGGTACAGTCTACTGTTAAAAAATGAGGCTAACTTTTTTGAACTATCAATTGCACATACTTCCTCTAAATTTTCAAGAACCACAGCTGACGACATTGACCCTGCACTCAACCAAAGCAGAGAGCCTGAGATCATAGAACCTCAACGTGTCTTTCTATACTTTTCATATTCTTCCTTGGGTTTAAGAACATCGGAAGACACATTCATTTCCCATTCACTGCAAAATCTTTTCACATCGATTCCCTAATGGGCTATATCTTTCAAGTAACATACAGGAAGAGTGTGCAACTTACACTGCTCCCAAAGAAGAAGAGGCCAAACATATTGTTAAATAGGTGATTAGAGTCTGCATGGCTGAAAGCATTCGTGAGCAAGGTGTGCAACCGTCCGCTCTTGAAGTTGTCTAGTGAGATCTGTTCATTCCAACAATAATAAAGAAACCACTGTTCAGTACAACAATGATATACTAGTAACCATTGCTATAACCTTACCTAAGAACTGATCACTTCACTTACCATGAAATGCCTCCTCATGAACTCTGTATCGGCCACACCCCACAGCATGAAGACAGCTACATTCGCACCGATGAGCATCAACACCACCCCTTCGGGAGACTCCATCCAGTCCACGACCCTTCCGCAGACACCAGAACCCAAAATGATGATTTTTTTTTTTTTTTTTGTTGAACGAACTAAAAATGACGAAATGACAACAACAATTCGCAAGTAAAATCGCGCCAATTATGTACCTCAGCGCGCCTTGGAGGAAAGAGGAAGCCGAGAACTGCCACCACGAGGCCCTGCTTCGCCGCTGCAGCGAGAAGAGGTCGAGAGAGCCCGAGCCGGCGCCACGCGCGGCGGTCCGCGCGGCCGCTGTGACGTACGCGGCGGTCCGCGGGAGGAGAGAGGCCCCGGTAGCTCCGGAGAGGCGATTCCATAGGAGGTGGCCCGACGGGGAAGGGGATGCGGATGCCGGCGCGGAGGGGGAGTGCAGGAAGCGGTGGTGGTGGGGCTGGGGCTGGGGTCTGGGTTTTGGGGCGCCGCGGAGGGCGTGCTGCGCGACGAGGGACGGGAACTGCAGCAGCTTCCTCCGCATTGTGAATCCGGCTGGCTACCTCTGCTCCGGCCGCCGCCTCCGAGAAGGTCTGCTCCGGCCGCCGCCTCCGAGAAAGGTGGGTTTCCGTTTCGAACTACTCTCGATCGGCGAGCGACGGATTCCTTGCCGTTATTGATGGGTTTTTTTTTTTTTTTTTTTTTTTTTTTTTTTTTTTTTTTTTTTTTTTTTTTTTTTTTTTTTTTTTTTTTTTTTTTTGAGCTGCGTCTGTGTTGGAGAAAGTCAGGACTGGACCCCATAATGCTTCAGTTGGGCCCAATTCGAAGATGCACTGAGCCACTGACCATGTGGGCTACGGCCCATTTCACGTAATTCCTATTAATGCCTTTGAGTTGAAGGAATTTTGGAGGAAGAATGGGGAGGATTTGGTTTCCTGTAGGATTGAGCAGTGTTCATGCGTTTGGATGGGAGGATTGGACCATAGCAGAAATGAAGGAGATTCCTACATATCCCATTTCACATAGAATTTGAAACATCCAGTAGAACCTCTTTTTTTCTTTCCTGTGCGTGGGATCGAGGCAAATGTGTCTTGGGGTTGCTGATGCGAAGCTCCTAGACTACTAGGAGTCTAGTAGCCTATATATACGGGTGGAACATTCAGAGAAGACCGATACTTTGTGACTGCCCTTTGGCACGTAGTAACTATGAATTATAAGAATAGGAGAAACGTAGGATTTTTATAGAATGCATATGCAAAACATAGGATTAAGAAACACGGGAAAACTAAGGGAAACCCTTTAGATAGACCACGGAAAAGGAATGGGAAAGATAGATAAATTACTGCAGTCATACAGTACTGATCTTCACTTGCAGGCACACTAAACACTTTGCATTAGTGGCGACAAGCACATTTGCCTCGTTCCTACGCTAAGGATGAAAAAGAAAAGAGGTTCAAGTGGATGTTTCTATTCCTACGGTCTTCCTTTGGAATGAGTAGCATAGGAAATTTTGCTTCAGTTTTCCTATGGTTCAATCCTCCATTCCAAAGGCATGAACAGTTCACAATCTTATCACAGGAATTGTGCAGACATATCACAGGAATCAAATTATTTTCACAGGAAAAAAGTATAGGAACAGGGAAAAAATCCCGCGTTCCAATCTGGGCCGAAATGTAATCCTCTATTTTTCCTATGAAAATCCTCCAGACCAAAGGTGGCCAATATTCTGATTATCTATCTAATCAATTCCTTTCCTTTGCTGTTCCAAACGGCTTTGTATATGCATTCCTATATGTTTCTTGATCCTTAGTTTTTACAAATACTTTCCTACAAAAATCCTATGTTTTTACTATTCTTTTTTTTCTCAATCACGCTAAAGCTTTGCGCGTTTTTTATTAAGAAATAAGATTTTGAGTTTGATTACATGGGTGATCGAATGATGGACGATATGAAGCACGCACCCTCATCCCGATCTCCCGTTCTAGCTAATTACTCGACCCAAGTTCTTGGCGCCCGCGTGGACCCAGAGGGAAGCATGCTGCTTGACATGGTGCTTGATCGCAGCGACCTGCGTAGCCGATTCGCGAAAGCAGCGAGCATTCCGCTCCTTCCACAGCTCCCACGCCATGAGGGCAAACATGGAGTCGGCACCTTTGGAGAACGCTGGCCAGAGTCCTCTCCAGATCGCCCACCATTGAAGGATGTTCCCGGTCGGCTGCTGTTGTAGCTGAACCCCAAACGCTGCCGCCGCCTCGGTCCAAAGCTGCCTGGAGTAGGAGCATTGTATCACGATGTGATCGATCGTCTCCGGCTGTTGATAACAGAGGAAGCAGTTCACCGGGGCGTCGAGCCCGTGCCTCCGCCGTCTATCGCTCGTCCATTGTTGTCGTCCTATCGCCAACTAAAGGAAAAGCTTGACCTGGAGGGACGCCAAGACTTCCCAGACCCGTATGCAATCGGGGATTGAGTGGGAGCCCAGGTGAAGAGCCTGATAAGCCGAGTGCACTGTGAAGGCTCCGTCGGACGCTCATCTCCAGACAAGCCGGTCTGGAGCATCCGAGAGCTCAACTCCGTCGATGGCATGCCAAAACTGCAAATATTCCAATGTTGTCGGCGCCATGAACCCCCCCTCCCCCCCCCCCCGGTGATGGTGCGTATCCATTGTCTTCCTTGTAGGGCCTCGACCACTGTGAAGCGGTTCCTTGTGTGCTTCGGAACGAACTAAAGCAGGGTTGGCGCCATTGTTTTGACTGACACCCTAGATCCAACTGTCAAGCCAGAATAATGTGTCGCGGGCGGTGCCGACGATGGAGTAGGTGGAGGCGCGGAAGAAGTCTCTTGCCTCACTGGACTAGGGGTAGCGCTGCCCACGCTCGCTCGGCGTCGGTTCTTTGGAGACACAACCACTTGGCCTAGAAGGCCGTGGCCATGAGCTTTAGATCGATGATACCAAGGCCTCCAATCTCCCGTGGGCGAGTGCAGGTCTGCCAGGCCACCATGCACTTGCCCCTCACGTCGTTGGTGCTACCAGCCCAAAAGAAACGGCGGCAGATGGAATTGATCTCGTTGCGCGCACACGGCAGCAAACCGTTGGCAATCATGCAGTAGATGGGTATCGCCCAAAGGACTGATTTTACCCAGATGAGTCTGCCACTTTTCGCTATCAGCGGACCATGGCATTCTGGCAGGCGCTGAGCGACGGCGTAGACCGTTCGCCGGACGTGGTGTTTGGGTGAACTTCTAGCTTCTTTATTATGACATGACAAGTTTGGTTTTTCTTCATGTGCCACGTCGAGGAGATCCGTCCTCGCCCGCCGGGAGAGCCAATGCGCCGAGGAGGAGCTTCGCCGGGGGAGCCACCACGCCGGGGATGGTGAAGCAGAGGAGGGAGGGGCCGCCGTGTGCTCGCCTCCCACGCTTGGGGAAGGGCCACCGCATCGAGGAGCTGCTCTGGCGGGGAGCCGCCGCGACGGGGAGGAGCTCCAGCGGGGAGGCCACGCCGTGTCGGGTGCCGCGGTCTGACGATGGAGGAGGCGGAAGAAGGCGGGGTCGGGCGGCCTCACATCGTTGGAGCACGTGCGGCAGGAGAGAGAAGATTTACGTAGAGCCTGTTGGCTTAATAGGAATAGGTAGAGTTGGGGAGGATTTAGTTAGTCCCTCCGTCCCTTTTTAATTGTCGTCGTTGATGTGCGTACCATAAGTTTGACTTGATTTGTAGAAAATACGTGCAACATTTATATATCTTCAAATAAATTTGCTAAAAAATTAGATTTCAATATCTTTCTAATGATACTAATTATGTATTATAAATATTAATATTTTTTAATATATAATTGCCAGCAGTTGTTTCTCGGAAATCGCAAGCGACAAATTAAAATGGACGGAGGGAGTAGACAACAAAAATAGGTAGCCAAATAGGTATCAATGTTGTAGATTTTTTGACTCCACTACTCAAATTTAGGATAGGTAGGCTATTTAGGTACCTTGTTGGAGTTGCTCTACTCAGCACCAACACCAATAGCAACCCACCACCAATAGCTCGAGCATCTCCTTTTCCGTTTAGCACCACGGAGCTTCCATTAATCAGTAACAGGAATATAATTAGCGCGGCCGCTAATCCCATCAACCAATCCGAGATACAGTTAAACCAAAACTTAGAGTGCTCAGTAGCCAACACCATCATAGCACAACAATGGGCCACCGAGCTGGCACCCTACGCATCCATAACTCGAAAATTACAAAACTCCTGCCTAACTATGCAACATCGAAACAAAGGCCTCCAATGGTCGACCTCATTCCATCGCGATCCTCTAGTGCCGACTTCAGGCCGCAACAATCAACTTCGAGAATGACTTTCTTGTAGCCATTCTCCACAGCAAGCTCGAGCCCTTCCTAGGCTGCCATAGCCTCTGCTGGAGCATCTCTAAGCAGTAGAAGCAACACCATCACCATCTCTAAACATGTTTAAGTTTGATCAATTTGTATAGAATACTAACATTTATAATATTGAATAAGTATCATTAGATTAATCATGGTCCAAGGAAGGCGACACCTTGGATCCTGTAAAAGAAAAATTGACACCTTCTGCACAAGGCTAAAAATGGAACTTGAATGAAAACAGTGAATCCCCATTGCCTTTGACAGGATACATTCCAAAAATTTCAGCTGCCAAAGCTGACCAGTCCACTTCGCTTGAACTTATCCCTCAGTAATGGTATAGTGTTTTTCTCTCACAACAAAATAGCATAAGCCGGCTTATCACACGCAGAAAGCATCCGCCAAGCCCACAACATTGTCCAGCACAGAAAGTTGCATGTTTTAGAAGGCGTCCCCACAACTCTAAGCAAATTAAATTATCTGGTGCTTTTGCAGTTTCAATTTCTTTCCATCCACATACGCTCGAAGATCAGATCAAGCCCCTAATTCGAGCCCACACAAGAGCAGCAACCAGGGCACCCCCTAAATGAGCTGAACCTGATATGTCGCCATGCCTCTAGAAAATGGAGGGAAAAAATCGGTTAGCTCCACCTTTGAACAGGGTGACAAACATATAATTCATGGGTGTTACATCAACTATGTAAATTGACAACCAATATACCAGACAGACATAAGTTGATTGCATAGCAGATCAAGTGAAGTAACAACCAAAGCATATAGACTAAAAAAGGTGTAGAAATTCATTTCAATATCCAGTTGAGCAGATAAGTGCAGAGGATGTAAGGTCAAACAAGAAACATTACAGCCAAGAAATAAAAATATCATAATTACCATATATGAAGAACGTCTTTCTAGTAGATGAGATTCAATGAAAACAATAAAACATGATGATGTTGTATGGTGGAGAAACCACAAAACCCCCCAAATATTCCCACGCCTATTGTATGGTCACCACACATAACATGCAGCTCAGACACATCTCATGCCAAGATTTAACAACAGGAGGCTCTCCCATATCCATATCATCGTGTTGATAGGGAAAATGTTGCAAATAGTTTTTTTTTTCAATATAATGTAAATGCGACTTTTCACTAGTCTTTAAGTGCTGCACATATATTATTCTCAAAATACTGGGTCGAGTTTAATGTGTAGATACAATTAACATATAAACAGTACTCCTAGAAACCTCTGAATTTAGTTTTCACCCCCCCCCCCCCCACCCCCCCCCCCCCCCCCCACCCACCCTCCTTTCACCCCCCAACCACCCACCAAGGCCCGCGGGGAGTACTGCCCACAATCATAAGAAATCTGGGTCAACTAGCTCAGGGATGTCTACAAACTTGGGTCCAAGGACGAAGGGGGTAGCTTAGGAACCTGGGAACAAGGGACCCCAATCAACTTAGGTGGATAACAGGGTTGATGTGAACCATGATATGCCACGTGCAATTATACAAGATCAATGCAATACAAAGTAATAAGAAAGCAACAACTAAAGAGACAATAAATTGGCCACATATGGTAGAATATCCAGCCCACAACCCACATATTGGAGCCTGTAACTAGGCCACTAGACTTTTTTCGTCCTGCCTTGCTCCTCCCTTTCTCTCTGCTCAAAGAGACCCATCGTGGCGAAGCCGCCAGCCACAAATCAACCCCTGGTAGCCAACATCTCACAGGCAGTAGTGAAAACGATTGCCCATGCTGTCTTCTTCCCTTTTGTGTCCCCAATTTTGTTTGAGAAGACTTAACTAATTTTGTGTTCACTGTTGCTGCTCCAAAAGATATGCAGTCAGTCCTGTCAACTGCTGTTTGTACTCCTCTTCAACAACGTCTGTTATAGTATCATCACGTCCCAGCAACAGAACCCAGATCACCTCCCCACTCTATCCTCTTCCCCTGTTCCTCAACCCAGCCTTTTCAACCCTTGGTGTGCTCAGTGGAGTGGTGACCCAGCAGAAGGGACGTTGACCCTGCTTGACCCCAACCCTAACTAGGACAATGTCTCAGGGTCACAGAACGTGACACCGACACCAATCCCCAGTGACTATGGATTAACTAACAGGTCTCAGCCATCCCGAGTTAAATTGACACCCTGACCTTGCAAAACTCTTGAGCAGCATACATAAATACAAGACACAATGAGGCACCCAAAACATTCACATGCTATATTAACAAAACAAATAAAAAAGTTTACATTTGTTAAAAGTCAAAAGGCACAGGCAATTAAAAAAAGGAAAAAAGATTGACACCAAACTATTCACTTACTATATATGAAATAAAAAATAAAAGGATATAGAGCAATAGCACATACCTTCAACCTAAGTAAATCAGCACCAATCAAAGCTGCGCCCTGAAATGAGAAAGAAACAAGGAAATTTTATGATGAGCAACTAAATGAACAATGGATTGAAAAAGAGAGAAAAAGATTCTCACCATAAGTGCAGCTGGAACAGGAATGAGGAAATAAAGATACACTAGCCCCTTGGGATACAGAAAAATCTGAAGGAGGATAGCAGCATTAACTGCAGCACTTGCACCCTGAGCGACATGAACACAACAGAAAGAATCAAATTTAGGATGAAGTAATGTATGTGCAAGTGCAATGCCATCAATAGTGCTCATACAGTCCTCAAACATTAGAGTCGATTAAATTGCCATATCACCTTTCATGGGCCTATCTCTACTTTATTCCTAGATACATGATGATTGAATAAATAGTTGTATATTGGGCCAAAACTCTATCATCCATGCACAAGTACAAGGTAATGTAATGTTATGTATCTTCTTTTAGTATAAACTAAATTAAGACCAGGAAATGATTCACACATAACCCATTTAAACAATTTCAAAACAACCAGGTATTCTCATTATCTAGACCCTTTGATTCAAAAGTAATCAACTGCCCAAGTGAGAACCATTTGATGTGCTGGTTGTAAAAGAAATGACCAATTGGCAAATGGGTTGTACATATAGCAGCAATCTTAAGACTATGTTGTTGGAATAGGAAACCACATACAAGTCCAGGAACTCTTGATTTATCCCATCCTGTATAATCCTGCAGGAGCATCATCACTATATCAGAAGATTAACACAAAGATACAACAAAAAAGAAATTCCATACATAGGCTGAGGAGCATCATCACTACTCCCTCCGTCCAAGAGTCTTCGTCATCTAAGCCCCCAACACAGAGACCAAGGAGCAACAGAGGCCCACGGCCTTTTTCATTAATTCACCGTTCAGGAGTAAATGAGCCGGCGTCTCTTTGTTTCCCCGATAAACCTCCCAACTAACACCGCTAAATATTCGTTCCCGCTGCTTGATCGCGCCCTCCGCTCGTCTCCTCGCGCGCTCCCTTGTTTTCCCCCGACCCTTTCCCGCGCTTGATCTACACGGCCTACTGATGACTTTCTACGAAAATTTGGCATCCAAAATTGAAAACTCAAACTTGCATTGGCGCCACTCTCCAAAACTCAAACTTTCATCGACTATATAAGTCGCCAAGGCGGATAGAAATGTCCAGGCAAGTCCAATTATCTCTCCACCTCACCTTCTCTTCTTCCTCTACCTTAGATGGCTGGGATAGAAATTGATTCCAATGGTGTGCCACCTGAACCTGGCGACATGAATCCCATAGATTGGGATGACATTGTTGAGTATGCTGGGCCAGCAAACCAACTTGAATATGATATGGTTTGGGACGATGGCAGCCAAGGTGCAAATTTGCCAAGATCTTTGTTTACTCATCTGTCGTTGTTTCTGTCTCTGAGCTTATTCTTTCCTTTTCTTTGTTGCAGGATTTGGCGAGGACGAAGATGGTCTGCAAGGAGATGTACAAGTTCATGCAGCAGGAGTGCAAGAAGATGGAGGTGATGGTCTGCAAGGAGATGTACAAGATGACGTTGCAACAGGAGTGCAAGGAGATGCAGTACAAGGCCTGCAAGGAGATGGCGAGCAAGGACAGCACGTTGATGCTTCAGGTATAATTTTTCGGACAACCAATAGTACCTGCAATTTCTATCCATGTATGCAGGCTGTTTTCGGATAGGCAATAGTGAAGTTTTCTGTTCTTTTCTCTGTAGGTTCTAGCAAATGAAAGCACTATCCTGATGACCTAAAAATCAACATTTACTTAGAGTTGTTACATAGAAATTCGGAGCCCAGTTCACTCCACGCACCAACTTCTCCTGAACGGAGATGCTTTGGTGATCCATACGCGCGCACGGTGGAGACTAGAAGGTGGAGCGATACAAGTGCACGGTGGAGACTGAACTGGAGTGCGGTGGATTTAACGGAGCCGTAAGGAGAGGAAACGGTTGGGCGGCGGCGTAATGACACGCGACTCAACCGAGGCACCGCGCGCACGAGAGACGAAGTGATCATACCCGGGAATAGCGGAAACGACGGAGACAGTTGGAAAATTTCGTTTTGTTTAAATGATGTAGACTCTTGGACGGAGGGAGTATATCTTAGGTGAGGGTCAAATCCAATAATACTTTTTCCAGTTTCAAATAGCAAGCAAGAAACTGACTGGTTTAGAGTTTTCACTTTTCAAAGGCTGAGGACCTGAACTTATCACTTATTTCAGCATTGACGACTGCAAATGGACAGCAACACCAGGATGTGGAACCCTGATGTATAAAATTTAATACACCATGCATTCTTACCTGTTTCCGACGAGCTAGAAAAGCCTTCTCCAGCAAGAAGAATACCGATCCAGTAAGTGCTCCACCAACGTACAACTTCAATAGAAAGGCTGGACCAAACACATGTGCAATCTGATGCAGAAAGAAAAATATAGGGAAAAGGCAAAATTCAACATTAGCAGCAGAAGGTGATAGATCGTTACTACAAAGAACATGGTAAGAAATGGAGTGATAGACAATCCCATGCTATTGGAGGAAATTTAAAGAATTCATAGTTCACTGCACATTCAAAACCACATCTATTTCTAATGAGATGCTTAATATGATGGAGAATTGCATATTTTCCACTACTTTTGATCCTAAATTGGAATTTGCCACTAAAAAGTCCAAACTGCGTCTGTCCAATATGTTTGTTTGCAACCGATTGCTACATCATCATTTAGTGTGCCCAACACTTTGTGAAAAACAATTGCATTGCAATTTGGAAAACCCATCTGTTTCCCACATCAGATTCAGTGTTCCAACTGCTTGTCAGGTAGCTTATCAAGTGGTAGGGACATTGTTGACAAGTCCATTTGGCCATTCCAAACGTATACTAAGTTTTGATACCTAAAATTTGAGCTTATGAAAGAATAGCTCATTTGCTTTTCTATGTTTCCCATCCTGTCTAATTGTGCCTGTGCAATGTGCATTGAAGATCTTGCAAAATCTATGGAAAAATAAAAAATGTAGCTTGAAAAGCATCAAAACTTATATTGGCATCCTCCAGAATCATAATTCATCCAAGGTTCTAAAATGGTGAATTCAATTTTGTTCATGTACATTAGTGAAGTGATGCTTTATCTGCAGAAAGTTCACTGCTACTAAACTCACAATACTTATATGATACTAAATCATATTGATTATTTTTGTGTGAACCTAAAGGTGTCACTACTGGAGAGCAGTTTTTTTTTCCTTCTGAATCCTGAAGATATATTTTCCCTGTTTTCACAAAGTCTGACAAAAGTTTGTTGTTTTGCAAACTCTGGTATATAACACACTGATAAAACCTGAAATCTGAAAAAAAAAATCATGATAACCCATTGTTTCCTCTGTAAGCAACAGGCATCCTTCTCCACCTAAAAATTATTAACCTAAAGTATCTGGTATTCGCACATGATTCAGTGGACATACTTTACATTTTTTATTGAACAGATTCTATTATTGTTCTCAGGATATCTATCACCCAAACTTAATCGCACATTTCTCGAAACAGGGATACATCTAATTCTGATAATATTCACCGTAGGCTAACAATACACAGCTATTAAAATTGTCTCTCTAGATAAAATGTGGGAAGTGTGAATGCTAACTTTATTTTTACCGTTTGGAGAATCTGAAACAACAAATTGCAATTTCTTCACATATCTCCATATGGCTTTAAGTTAATGCATACTTTTTTCGAACCACGCATTCCTTATTTATGTATTTCACTACAGTACAATTTCATCTGCTAGAAATCACTGCAGCTGGTGACTTCGGCTGCACATCCAATTGCCTCATGGCTCTAAAGTTTATTAAATTATGTCATCTATTATTGCCTATATATACTACATGAATATGGCACTCCACAGATTGCAAGATTTCATCGTACTTGCAAAAATAATGTCTAAGGCTTCGTGTGAACCTACAAATGAATGTGGGAGAGTTCTTTTTTTTTATATATTTTGCATCACCAATAGAAACAGCGACGTGTATGCAATCATTTCTATCTATTTGAAGCAGCTGCTCTCCACAGTGATACACTCACGTGATAGCGCATCTGGCTGTCCTAACATGTCCTAACATATAGGCAGGCGCGCGGCAACGCCACGCGTGGTTTCTAGTGTCATAGATAAAATGTAATCAGGCATTGTTTCAGTCTACTGCTAAAAAGTGAGGTTAAATTCTTTAACTGTCAATTGCACATACTTTTCACTAAAGTTTAAAAGAAACATAGCTGACGACATTGACCCTGCACTCAACCAAAGCAGAGAACCTGAGATTATAGAACCTCAACGTGTCTTTCTCTACTTTCCATATTCTTTCTTGGGTTTAAGAATATCGGAAGACTCATTGATTTCCCATTCACTGCAAACAGGTGATTCACATCGATTCCCTAATGGGCTATATCTTTCAAGTAACATACAGGAAGAGTAAGTAACTTACACTGTTCCCAAAGAAGTAGAGGCCAATCATATTGGCAAACAGGTGATTAGACTCTGCATGGCTGAAAGCACTCGTGAGCAAGGTGTGCAACCTTCCGCTCTTGAAATTGTCCAGTGAAATCTGCTCATTCCAACAATAATAAAGAAACCACAGTTCATTACAACAATGATACAGCAACCAAGGCTATAACCTAAGAACTGATCACTTGACTTACCATGAAATGCCTCCTCATGAACTCTATATCGGCCACACGCCACAGCATAAAGACAGCTACATTTGCACCAATGAGCATCCACACCACCCCGTCAGGAGACTCCATCCAGTTCGCCGCCCTTCCACAGAAAGAAGAACCCAAAATGACGATTTTTTTTTTTTGAACGAACTCAAAATGACGAAATGACTACAACCATTCCCAAGTAAAATCTTGCCAATTATGAACCTCACCAGGGCGCGCCTTGGAGGAAAGAGGAAGCCGAGAACTGCCACACCGAGGCCCTGCGTCGGCGCTGCAACGAGAAGAGATCGAGAGAGCCGGCGTCGCGCGCCGCGGCCAGACACCTGGACGCGGCGGTCCGCGCGGCTGCTGCGACGTCCGCGGCGGTCCGCGCGGCCGCTACGACGTCCGCGGCGGTCCTCGGGAGGAGAGAGACCCGGGCAGCGCCGGAGAGGCGATTCCATAGGAGGTGGGCCGACGGGGAGGGGGAGGAGGAGGGGGAGGGGGAGGGGGAGGGGGAAGGGGATGCGGATGCGGGCGCGGAGGGGGAGTGCAGGAAGTGGTGGAGGAGGAGCTGGGGTTGGGGTCTGGGTTTTGGGGCCGCGCGGAGGGCGTGCTGCGCGACGAGCGACGGGAACTGCAGCAGCTTCCTCCGCATGGTGAATCCGCCTGGCTACCTCGAAATGCTCGGTTAGGCTGCTCCGGCCGCCGCCGCCGCCGCTACGGCTCCGCCGGCGCGAGCGGGGGCTCCTCGGTGGTGGTTTCGTCTCCCAACTCCGAGAAGGGGATTTCGAACGATTCTCGATCGGAGAGCGCCGGATTCCTTTCCGTTGTTGAGCTGCGTCTGTGTTGGTGTGGCAGTGCTACAGTTGGGCTTGCTCGGGCCTCGGAGAAGGTCAGCTATGGGCCCCCGTTATGCTTCAGTTGGGCCCGATTCGAAGTTGCAGGGGGATTTCATGGAAGGAAAAAGTCTACTTTACCTCTCTCAACTATCACGAAAGTTTACTTTTCCTCCCTCAACTCCAAAACCGGAGAAATCACCTCCCTCAACTTTTCAAACCGTGCAATTTACCTCCCTGGAGCGGTTTTGAAGGCGGTTTGCTACAGTAACGGCGGTCTTGCTACAGTGACGGCGGTTTTGTCTTTTTCTTTTTTTATTTCGGCTGAATCTTTGAAAAATCATAGTAAATCACAGAAAAATCATAAAATAAAAAATCCAATTTTGTTGGACTCCACATGAGTAGATCTACGCAGTGAACATATAATATGGTATACTTTAGTACAAAGTTTTTGCTATATTATATATTCATTGTGTACTAAAACCTTCATAGCAAAAATTTTGTACTAAAACATACTATATTATATATTCACTGTGTAGATCTACTTATGTGGAGTCCAACAAAATTGGATTTTCTATTTTATGATTTTTCTGTGATTTATTATGATTTTTCAAAGATTCAGCCGAAATAAATAAAAAAAGAAAAGACAAAACCGCCGTCACTGTAGCAAGACCGCCGTCACTGTAGCAAAACCGCCTTCAAAACCACTCCAGGGAGGTAAAATGCACGGTTTGAAAAGATGAGGGAGGCGATTTGTCCGGTTTTGGAGTTGAGGGAGGAAAAGTAAACTTTCGTGATAGTTGGGGGAGGTAAAGTAGACTTTTTCCTTCATGGAACACTGACCGTGTGGGCTACGGCCCATTTCATGTAAGCGAGAAGGAAGCCAGGAGCCCGTGGCGGAGTTGGCGAGGCCACGGGCCGTTGCGGGATCAGATACCCCGATTGCGATTGGGGGGATCTGTTGCAGGCCGGCGAAACCAAACAGAAAACAACGGGACCTATATATCTCGCTGTGAACCAATGACTGACGGGCACAAATAGCCGAACCAAACACGTTCTTGTGGATCGACATCTATCCTTGAATCTTCTTCTCTCCTTGCCACAATACGAGAGTAGGCTTGCGCTGGCGCACATCCACCATGAACTTTGGCAGGAACCAGCAATAGGTTGTGATAATAGACTGGACCCAAGCTAAAAGCAGGCCGGCAACTGCCAAAGATCCAAATGGAACTTGTGACCACCCTTGTGAGCTTATCAGAGCTAAGTTGATATCTTGTGAGGAAAAGAGCTAAGATATATCCATTCAAAGCAGAAAATTAGTACTCCTAACCTACGAAACTTTGTGACCACTATGAAAGCTAGAATCCTGCTGAACTTCCTCATACACAAGTCACAAGGGGGAGTTTTTCTCAATTAAAAAGCACTCCTGAAATGAAGGCAAGAAATTGCCAAAAATGTCATTTCTTACAGAACGCTGACTGGTGACTACTGTGGTCTGTGGAAGGGTGACTCTCTGAACTTATTGCTTCTTTTATTGTGACATGCATGACAAGTTTGGTTTCTGCATGTGCACACCGGCGGGACACAACACATGACGCCCGTCGCCGGGTCCTGATCCTACATCATGCAAGAACCAAGAATAATTGAGTAGCTCGAAACCGACCTGATCCACTACAAATCGTCATCCGCCGCGGCTGTTGTCAGACAGGAAGCGATTTCCAAGAAGACCAGCAAGCAACAGCGTCCTAGCAGGGAAGCTGAGAGTAAGAGCGCTGCCCGCAGGCTATGGCTTCCCGCCTTCACCTCCTCCTCGCCACCTTGGCCTTCCTTTTCGTTGCAGCCGCAGGGCAGGCGGACAACGAGATCGTGAACCCGTTATGCTCGACGAAGGACAACTACACCGACGGCAGCCAGTACAAGAAGAACCTGGACCAGTTCCTGGCCACGCTCCCCGCGGCGGCCCGCGACAACGGCTGGTTCTACAAGGGCAGCGCCGGGTCGGGGCCCGACGCGGTGTTCGGCCTCTTCATGTGCTTCGCGGACAAAGGCGCGCCCGAATGCTCCTACTGTCTCTCCACGGCGTTAGCCGGGATCACGACGGCGTGCCCGGGCAGCCGGAATATGAGCGCGGTGGACGATGCGTGCGTGCTCCGGTACTCAGCCGCGCCGATCCCCGCCACCGCGGACCTCGGCTACGTAATCGCCGAGCCGCTGAGAGCCGCCGGCATGCCTGTGACCTTAGATTCTGTGACGGACAACTACTGGCCGTCGCTGATGTTCACCCTCTTACATGACATCGCCTCTGACCAGCAGTCCCGGACTTTCAAAACCAGCGTGGCGTACTCGAGCATGGGCTCTACGCAGAAGAATGAGGAGATGTACGGGCTGGCACAGTGCACCAGGGACCTCAACGGCAGCGAGTGCGAGACCTGCATCAAGAGCTACGCCATTTGGATGAAGAAGCTGTTTCCTAATTACTCGGGATGCTTCATCAAGGGCTACAGCTGCTACCTACGCTACCAGGTGCTCCCGAAAGCAGGCATCACTCTGCCGCTGCCGCCGGCGCCGGCGCCACCTACATCTTCGCCGCCAACTGCAGGTAGACATCCTCTTGCTGCGCGGCTTCCTTTATCGACTGATGCACGCAGGGCGACAACGCGCGCGTTCACACGGTCTTTTGCATCTTTCCACAGAACCGTCAAAGACAGCGATCCTGATAGGCGCCTCCGTCGGCTCCGTCTCGATCTTGATCATCCTGGGCTTCTTCTCCATATGGCTCCTTCGCCGGCGACGGAGGACACAGGCTAGAATCATCGAGGAAGCGAGGGAGCAAGAGCTGCGAGAAGGAGGGTTCTTCGACGAGGAGCGGGATGAGATGGAGGACGAGTTCGAAAAAGGGACCGGGCCAAAGCGGTTTCGCTACGGCGAGCTCGCCATTGCCACAGACAACTTCTCGGACACACAGAAGCTCGGTGAAGGGGGGTTCGGGTCAGTGTACAGGGGATTCCTCAAGGAGATGGACCTCCACGTTGCCATCAAGAGGGTGTCCAGGGGCTCCAAGCAGGGGAGGAAAGAGTACGCCTCGGAGGTGAGCATCATCAGCCGGCTACGGCACCGCAACCTAGTGCAGCTCATCGGCTGGTGCCACGGCGGCGGCGAGCTGCTGCTCGTCTACGAGCTGATGCCCAACAGCAGCCTCGACAAGCACCTGTACAGTGAAAGTGAAGCCGACGACAGGCTGCTCCCATGGCCGCTCCGCCACGACATCGTGTTGGGCCTGGGGTCGGCGCTGATGTACCTGCACGAGGAGTGGGAGCAGTGCGTGGTGCATAGGGACATCAAGCCCAGCAACGTCATGCTGGACGCCTCCTTCCACGCCAAGCTCGGGGACTTCGGGCTGGCGAGGCTCGTCGAACACGGCCGGGGCTCGCACACCACGGTGCTCGCCGGGACAATGGGGTACATGGACCCGGAGTGCATGATCACCGGCAGGGCCAACGCTGAGTCGGACGTCTACAGCTTCGGCATTGTCCTTCTAGAGATCGCCTGTGGCCGCCGGCCCCTGTGCAGTGGGTGTGGGAGTACTACAGCAGAGGAGACATCCTCGACGCCGCCGACGCACGGCTGAAGGGTGAGTTCGACGATCGGGAGATGGAGACCGTGATGGTCGTCGGGCTCTGGTGCGCGCACCCTGACCGGAGCCTGAGGCCATCCATCAGGCAGGCCGTCAACGTCCTGCTGTCGGAGGCGACGCTGCCGAGTGTGGGAGTACTACAGCAGAGGAGACATCCTCGACGCCGCCGACGCACGGCTGAAGGGTGAGTTCGACCGGAGCCTGAGGCCATCCATCAGGCAGGCCGTCAACGTCCTGCTGTCGGAGGCGACGCTGCCGAGCCTGTCGGCGAGGATGCCGGTGGCAACCTATGAGCCGCCTCCTAATGCCTTCAACTATACATCTTCCGTTGTGACGGGCGGCACACCGTTAGCTGCTGTTAAGGCAGACCCAAAGTTAGGGTATTACTAGAAAGCCGCGCCCTCGATTCGTAGAGGCATGGAGTGCCAGCCCGTCAATATTTAAAAGATGATATTAGATGCAGTATTATTCTGGACATATTTACTTCTAAGAATTATCATGCTTAATTATAAACAAATGGTACTTGATTACAAGATGAAAAAAAAGATGGCCATACAGGAAGAGAAATGGTTGTAATGAGAAGTCTGCAAATCGGGATAGTGAAAATGTTTTCAGTGCAGTCGGATTGAAGGTAGCTGAGATGTTGAAATAATTATTTTTATCCGGCTGACAACAATTTCAGAACAATGAACAAAAATTCATGTCACAAATGCATCCTGCATTTATGCTTATATAATTCCAGCTTGTCATTCAGTCTTCTAATGAACAATATGTAACCCATTAAATGGAATGAATTCAGATCCATATCATGCGTCTTCACTGACCAGCCAGGAACAATTTGGACGTAGTAATTAGAACCCAACTCAGTATATAGAAGTATGCATCTTCACTCAAAATGCATAAGATGGTGGTAGTTTTAAACATCAATCTTATAAGGTTGGTGGTGGTAGTTTGAGGCTTTGAGCTATCTATGGATGTAAGAGATGGGCTCTGTGAAAGAATCCATTGAAAATTGAAAAATTTTATTAAAGTAGGTTCAGGCCATCTGATTGTAGATGTGGCTAATACTTCAGGTAATTTCTAGGCTTGTAAATGAATGATATATTATAGAGAATATGTATTTGAACCTCCTGCATTATCCCCTTTGAGATAACTTAATCCAGTTAGCCGTAAAAGGACACATAATAAAATGATTTCTCACATCCTATGATGCTAACTGAAGATAACCTTGCGTTCACTTAACTGACAATGTGAATACCATATGGAGTGCATACCATTTTGGCACCGGTCGACTTTGAGATTATTTGAGAGAGGAGTTTGAGACTGGCAATTTACAGCTTCCTGATCTTAACTGTTCTTTGAGGATGACTTATCATAGTTGCAGAATTTCGAGAATGTAGCAATTTCAGGATTTCTGGAGGTGAGTTCAGTAGGTCACTTCTATCTGACAATCAAAATAGGACAAAAAAAAACTCACTGGTCAAGATCCTATTGACAATCATCACTCAGAATGCATTGCTTCCTCTGTTTTGTGTCATGTTGTAGTTAGCACATAGGGAAACCTTCAACAGCACACGGGGAAGCCATAGCCCTTGCAGCCTGATAATGTATTTATCAAGACGGCAGTTAGCAAGTTTTTGAGTCATGCCAGACATATCAAACATGTGCCTGAATTCAATCAATATTTACGTACTGCTTGAACACAATAGAAAAGCAAATAGCTCTTTAATAACTGAAACATCATATTCTCTTTGCACACCTAAGAAGTTCTGACCAAGCTAGTCCAGGATAGTGACCAACCTATTACTATTTGCTAAATCATATAGCGAGTATCAAAGACATTCCCCACACATTGGTAATCCTCCCCGCAGGCCTTTTGTGATGCCATATTATGATGTAAACATCATCATTTACAGAGAGTAATATTTGACCTGTGCTAATATATTTAGTTTCACACTGCCAAGAAGACTCAGTTGAGTATGCATATAATGTATTTGGTTTTTTTTTCCTTTTTATATATAGATACAAAATTGATACAGTTTTAAAATATTGTGACTCCTAACTATGCACACTCGTTTGACCTATCTTGCAGGTATAGTGTGCAGCGTAGGAGAGACCCACTCATCCATGCTCTCTTGATATAGCATTTTGTTTCAATTAGATTTAGCAAATTGTTTACCTCCAGTTTGTTAGTACAGAGGCGGACCCCTGCATTCACTGCAAGCACCAACGACATTGCAATGTTTCTGCATATCTTCAGATTCCCTTTCTATTTCCATCAGCATCTTTTGACTGAACTGGTAGAGCGGCTTGTGAGCTTGCTAGTTAGTCCGTTAGAGTTAGTATGCTTTTTTTTTTGTGTGTATATATTGGGTTATACAAACGGATCGAAGATGTTTTCTCTTTTGTTCTCTCCTAGTCCTGTTGGACCATTGGAGACAACGATTGCAAATCAATTCAACTTATAAGATGCCTCTCCATTTTTTTTTTTTTTTTGAGGAAACTACAGAAATATATTAAGAGCGCAAAAAAACAGTTTAAAACCAACAGACAGCAGAGGAAGACAAAGTTGGCATTAACATCAAATAATCAAACCCATCAAATACCTGAGGTCCACGTGGATGGCATGGAATGTGGCGTACCGTGTTTAGTGGGGGTTGGAACTTTTTTCAAACACCTTGCGGGCAGCAACGGTGCGGGTCTAGCGCCCATGAAGAGGTAGGTGGTCGCGTTCAGGGGCTCTGGATGCAATCCTTTAGGCCACCGGAAGCACACCTGGGCCACAACACAATGGCCAATGGGGCATCGCTGCTACTCGTGCCTCGAAGAACACAATGGCCTCAGACAGTAGATGGCAGTTGTAGCTATTGATCGGACTATCGGAGGTGGGGGCGGAGCGAGGAGGAAGCCCCGAAGCGGCCGTGGTGAACGGTGGGAGGATGGGCGCCAGAGAGAGAGAGAGAGAGAGGAGGTTGAGAGCAGAAGACGGCGGCGGACAGCAGGACGAAGACACGGACGCTGCGGCCGGCAGTGGGAGCGGCGGGGTCAAGATGAGGCCGGTTTCGAGAAAGTTCGTGAACGTCCAGGTTTGAGACTTAACAGGTGACGTTGCAGTACCCACAACCCTACACGTGGCAATATAGGCCCTGTTTGGCACAGCTCAGCTTCACTAGTGAAGTCGCTTTTTTAGATTTCAGCTTAAGGAGCAGCTCTATAGGTGAAGCTAAGCGGTTTTTTTCCTCATCCTCCCGACTCCTCTGCTCGCGTGATAAACAGCTTCACATGGTAGACTAATATGATAAAATGTCGAAAATACCCTTCTAGTTCTTTCCTCATCCTCCCGACTCCTCTGCTCGCCCGTGACCAAGATCCGCTCGCCTCTCCCTGTGCCCGGCGGCCGCGGCAGCGCTCGCTGGTGCCGGCGCCCGCCAGCCCCCGTCGCAGCGCTCTCCGGCCCTGTCCGAGACGCTCGCCGGTTTCCGGTTGTCCACGGCGCTCGCTGCACCCATGGTCGCGGCGGCTCTCCGGGCTCGGTGGCTGCGGCGGCCCTCGCTGCCAACCCCTGGCGGCCAGTACCCCGGCGGGCGGCGCTCCGGGCCCCGGCAGCCAGTCCCCGGCGGGCGACGCTCCCGGCCCTGGCGAGTAGAGCCCGCGCCCCTGGGGGGCGGAGCCCCGGCGAGCCACACCCGCAGCGGACACTCCCCGGCGGGCGGCGCACCGACGAGTCGTGCTCCCGGCGAGTGGCGCACCGGCGTACCGTGCTCCCGGCGGGGGGCGCCCTGGCGAGCCACGCTCCTGGGCTCCCGGCGGCCCGGCGCCGCCTCCTTGGCCGGCGATACCCGGCGACGGCGAGCATGCGACTCTCTCTCTCTCTCTCTCTCTGTTTGGATGGGGGCAAAAGTATCTTTTGTGCAGAGTGGGGCCCACACATAGGAGGTGAAGCTGTGAAAAGCTACTATTTTCAGCTCCCTCTCCTTCAAGTGCTCTGTGAGAGAGGGAAGTTTTGAAAAGGATTGTTTGGCAAAAAAACAGCTCCATGAAGCTGTTGGGAGCCCTCCCAAACAGGGCCATAATACGTATGCGGGAGCTGATGGTGCAGATTTCGATAGGTAAATAAATAAATATTATTGATACCCAGTTTTTTTAAGCGAATTATGGATATTGGAGTTCTTGAGTGCAGAACTAGGCCTCTGTTTAGTAGATTTGAAAAGTGAAAAGGATGATTTGAAAAGTGATGGCTACAAAAGGATGATTTTAGAGAAAAAGGTGTTGGAATGTCTCTTGTCCGGAGAGAGGGAGAGTGTAGCTCCGGCTTTTTTTTAGAAAAAGGGTTGGATTTATTAATAAGATAAAGGAGTTTTAACATCCAGCCCCCTACAAAGGCACCTATGAATAAAACTAAAATTAGAAGTAAATCCATTTAAGGTGCTTCTTGTGGTCTCCGTCGTCGCTGGCCAGAGCCGAAATCCGATAGTGGAGGATTGATCCTTTAGGCTTACTTTGGCGGCACAGGTTAATTAATGTCGGCTGATTTGTCTAGTAAGTCATCCTCTGCGGCCTCTGCCTTGTGGAGTTTGGCTCTGGTGCCCGACGATGATTCGTATGCGGCTTCGATGGCGATGACGGATGGATCTCTGAAGGCTCCGAGAAAGATGAACAGGAGTTGTGAACTTCTTTGTAATTTTTCTTTTTTGGGGGTCCTATCTGTAAAAGGGTTGGTGTAATGCACTAAGATGAATACATGTTCCTTAAAAAAAAAGGTTAATTTACCTCGGAAAAACAGTCACGCGTGTGGATTTTTTTTTTGGACATTTGATTCCCGCCACTATCCCTAGGAAGATTTCCATGCGGGGCGAGTTTTCCCGTGGCTGTTTGGCATCCCACGACGGCAGCGCAGTGCCTCCTCATTCCTCGCGTCGAAGGAAGAGGCAACGACCCACGAGCGGGAACCGTGCCCGGTGTCTCGAGACGTGGAGGCTGCGCCCGGGGAAAACACGTGGATCTCGGGTTGACCTCCCCTTTGTGTGGGCTTCCAAAGGGCGCCGTAATCTGGCCCATGGCCAGTTTCCGCGCAGGCATCTCGCCCCGGGAAAAGGCCGGGACCCCATCGGGATTTTTTTTTATAATGTATATTTATACTAATCAATAAAATTGCCAAAGTAGGCCTTAAGGAGGTGACAACATCGTTAGACTCACCCACTGACAACTTTATCCATTCTCACATTATTTTAATCTCGATGACACAAAGGAAACAAATATTTTTGTCACATATAATAAAGAAATATACGAAACACACTGTAAGAAAATATGCACCACCATGGCGTACACATAATACACACGGCATATATATTTTTTTTATTTGAAGTTTGAACAACATGAAGTTCCGGCTCGTCAGCATCCGGTCCGTCACTTATATTAGCTTTACGACGCGTATATATGTCGTACGCCGAAGGCCAAAGCAATGTCACATATACTTTGGTGGGATATATAGCAGCACAAGCAACCCTGTATACATATAGTTTACGGTTTGTTAGTCATCCTCGTATTAAGTAATAATAAATAAATATTATCACACTACCAAAAGGCGAATCTTTTACGGTGCTCTTCCTCTATAATAATTGTTTGATCTATACATTATGCTATAAGTCCTCCGTCAACCTGATCTTATTATTTATCTATAACAACCGTTTTGATCTTACCTCGATTGCCTCGGCAGATGCAGCAACTTTCTTTGGGTCCGGTTCTCCTCTTGGAGCGAACGCGCCCCACCCCCCGTGTGAGGTTCTTCTTTTAGTTGGTGATGCATGGACGCTATTGGACAGCGGACCGTGGCGGCGTCACGGGTTTGCAGGCCTTCAATGTCTGCATATTCTGTGATCAAGCGCCTAAGACGATCCACCACATTATTTTGGGTTGCACACCTTAGAAGTTTGGCATGCTTGTCTGCCCCTCATCCGGTTGCAGGGCTATATGAATCTGCAGGAGGAACCGGTGCTCCAATGGTGAATAAGGCAGCGAAAGGGAGTCCCAAAAACTCTACGCAAAGGGTTCGACTCGTTCTTCTTCCTCGTCGGGTGGCTGTTATGGAAAGAAAGGAATGCCAGGACCTTCAGCGCCACTTCATCGACTCAACAACAGCTTCTGGCAACCATTAGGGACGAGGCCTGCCTGGTGTGCGGCTGGCTTCAAGCCGCTGAGGACGCTGCTTGCTTCTGCTCTGATTGGTTGAAACTCCTTGTGTTGTTGTAGCAAATTAGACACAATGTAATCTAGGTTATGTTTGGAGTGGTGGTGGGCTTTTCGGGCAATCGGTAACCGTGGTTACATTACACGTTAAGGTGTGTTCTAGAAAAAGAAATGTCATGCAATATATAAGTCCTCCGTCTTTCGTGATTACATGTAAGATGTAAGACGTATACTCCTCTAAAACCACGATTAAAAATTCAATCTCAAACTGGAAAGGTTTCGTCCAACTCCTTATGTGTGTGCGCATCAAAGTCCAAAATCTGCGTCCAAATTCCGAGGTCCCTACAGATATCAACCACTACGAGACGCCGATCTCCATCAAGCTATGCTTATATGTTTGCTTCGAGTATTTTTGTTATCAGATGTCTCTAAAGAGACGTTTTTATCAAAGAAGAAGAAGAAGAAGAAGAGACGTTTGTTTGCTTCTGAGTATGTGAGGCCTCATAAAGCTTTATTCGCGACCATGCAATGCATGTGTAATGCCCAATACAAAATTTTACGTACGTGTGTGTGTCTAAGACTTTCTGATCTCTTTAATCAATCAATAAAAAACAACATTAATCTTCCGTCTGTCCATCCTGATCAGTGTACTCCCTTGGTACAAATAATACTAGATCAGTATATTAGTATTTTTTACATAAATTAGTATGTTGTCAAATATGTATAAATGGCATGATTCAAGGTGAGAAAGAATTATAAAGTTAAATTTTCGAGTAAGCGAATAGTAATAACACTTCTTCAAACTTGCAAAATTTTAATGACACTACTAAAAAAACGTTTTTAGATTGTCAAGCACGTCTCATCTAAAATATTCGAGGAAATTTAGGGCCAGCCGGTCGAATCAAATCTGGTGGACGAGGTCATCATGAACCGTGGTACGAGCGAGCGTGAGGAAGAAGAGGAGCTCGGGCGCAGAGAAGAAGAAAAGAAGCATGAGGAGGAAGAAGAGGAAACGACGCATGCCGGACTTGAGGAAGAAGGCAAGCTTGTCGGCTGCGGGTCTGCCCTCATCCCCGGTGTTGACGAAGAAATCCGCCAACGCACCGGTAGTGGGCTTTAGACGCCCTAGAGGTGCTCGAAGCGACCTGCAAAACGCAACGACAACGTAGCGTGACCGGCAAACCGATCTAGAGATCGATAAGCCGATGTAGAGCTCGTTGATGGAGGGGTAAACCCTAGAACAACCTCCGGGAAGACCCGTCGGGAGGATGCACGTAGGGGGATCTTCAAGGAACCAGCGGATGGCGCCTAGAATCGCCGGAGAACTCGCGGAGAGACTCGCCGGACAGCAACTAGAAGGTCTAGGGCAAAAGTAGAAGAAGAAGTAGAAGAAGATAGATTGATCGTGTTGATCGTGTTGTGTTGTTTGATCGATTGGTTGGATGGGTTCAATCGACATAATCCCCTCGTATATATAGGGGGTGGTCTTAACCCAGTAGGAAACCTCTCCAAAACTCGTCCATCAAATTTCCCACGTCAAGAATTACCAAAAACACGACTCGTAACGGAGTCGGTTTTTTCCGACACCTGCGCCACCAGACGCGTCCGACGCGGAGGGCGCGCGTCCGACGTGAGCGTTCGACGCGAGCGCGCACGCGGGACCTCTCTGTGGTGCGTCCGACGCGCGTCGGACGCCCAAACTCCCGCGTCCGACGCTGTTGAGTGGGCATGCGCGCAGGCACGCCCCGCGTCCGGCGCCTAGAAGCCGCGTCCGGCGCCCTTGGGCCGCGTCCGACGCACAGCGTCCGACGCGCCGGGCCGCCGCGAGCGGCTTTGGACCGCGTCCGGCGCCTGAAGGGCACGTCCGACGCCCCTGGGCCGCGTCCGGCGCATGCCATCCGTCGCGTTAGGCCGCCGCGAGCGGCTCTGGATCGCGTCCGGCGCATGCTGGCGCATCCGGCGCGGTCCTAGGGCGCGTCCGGCGCGGTTGATTCGCGCCGAAGTCGTCTGTTTCCGCCGTTCGTCGATGCGTTGACTTGCATTGTCTATCCTTCGTCAATTTTGAGGGCGTGTTTGCGAGGGTGGCCCGTGGGCCAAAATGCGCCCGCTGGGGCCACCCCCGCTTGTTTGCGGCCTTGGCCCAGTCGGGAGCCCGGCTCCACGGAGCCAAAAGCGACGCCATGGCCAGGCCCTCCAGAAACGCCCGGAGGGTTCGTTTCGGAGAGCTCGGCTCCGCGCGCGCGCAGCGGGCGCTTTCGGGCGGCGGCGGGCGATTTTGGGGTGGCTCCCGCGAGCTCCCGCGGCAAGGTGAAAGTTCCGCGCGCCTCTTGCCGCCGCGCGCGCCGCCATTTCCCCGCGCGCGAAGCTATTTCGCCGACGCGGGAAGCGAATCCTCCGCCGATTTCCTCTCGCCTTTATAAGGGCAGCCACTCCCCCCTTGCTCCACTTCGTGCTCTCGTTCCCCTTCCACCTCGCTCGTGAGAGACCGGCGGCGCGCTCGTGTGTTTGGCGGCGGCAGAGACCTCCGGCTCCGGTCGAATCCGGCGGCGGTGTACTCCGTCGTTGAGCCGTTGTTGCTGCCGGTACTCCGAGGCGGTGCTGTTCTTCCCCAACTCCGACCCCATCTTCTTCGACCTGTGGCGGATCTGCTTCCTCTACTTCCAGATCTGCTTCCTCTTCGTCGCCTCGACCTCGAGCCCTAAGGTTGAAATGCAATCCCCTTCCTTTCTTTTCCCGTGGATGCGATTTCTGTTAGGGTTTGGTCCTTGGTCCCTTTGTTTCTTCGATTCATGTTAGGGTTACTGTTTGGATCATGATATTGATCTGTTATGCGGTTACTTGCATGGTGGTTTGGGCCATGGTCATGTTGTTGTTCATCTTTTCGAGGTGTTGTCGATGAAAGTACATGGTGTTTTTTTAGTTAATGATGAACTGTGGTCGATGATGTTGTCCTCTCGTGTGCACCGGGAGGCATCGGTTCATGATGTAGCCGTGCACTTTTTTATTTAATCATGTCACATGCTAGTAGACGCCATAGCGGTCTCGATAAACTGTTTTCTTGTTTGTACTTATATGCTTGTAGATGGATCCCTCTTTGAGCCGTGAGCGAGATGTGTAGGCGGGCCGCTTTGATCGTTGTTATGGTTTCATTTGTATCCAAAGTAGGCTAAAAAGGAAACAACCCGAACCCGACACCGATGAAACCCCACCGCCCGACCCAGCGGCCCTTGCACTAATTAGAGATGAAAATGAGCAAAGATAGAATGAGGACTCTTAGGATGATTTACCAGTGCAATGATACTGAGTGCATTGCCATGATTAGGATGAGGAGAGGCCCTTTTTATGAGTTAGTCAAAACTTTTAGAGAGAGGAGCTTGGTGAGTGATAGGGAGGGGGTGTCAGTTGAGGAGCAGGTTGCCATGTTCTTGCATGTAGTTGGCCACAACCAAAGGTTTAGAGTTGTGCACCAGTTCTTTAGGAGGTCAATCCAAACTGTGCACAGACACTTCCATCAGGTTTTGTATGCAGTTGGTGAGCTTAGGGATGAACTGATCAAACCACCTACCACATCCACTCATCCTAAGATCCTTGGGAGTCCTAGATGGAATCCTTATCTTAAGGTAACTATTGAACTGTAGTTATTAATGTCAAATATGTCATTGTCCACTATCTTACACACATATTTTAGGACTGTGTTGGCTTCGTAGATGGGACTCATTTTCGGCAAGGGTGCCTAGGAGGAGCCAACAAGTTTTCGTGGGTAGGAAAAAGGACCCCACTCAAAATGTGATGGTAGCCGTGAATTGTGACCTCCTTTTCACATATGTACTTGCCGGGTTGGGAGGGCTCGCCCATGATGCAACCGGCTGTCATGGCAGATGCCATTGCTAGGGAAGATGGGTTTCATGTTCCTGAAGGTAATTGGCCATACACACAATTTGCACTTAAATACATGTCCTATTGCTGTCACATAATCTCACAGTAGATGCAAAATTGTAGGTAAATTTTGTTTGGTAGATGCTGGGTATGCATGCAAGCCTGGCTTTCTACCTCCATACAGGGGAGTGAGGTACCACTTGTCTGAGTTTGGGAGTAACAGACCCACCAATGCCAGGGAGCTATATAATCTGAGACACTCTTCACTTAGAGTGACAGTTGAGAGAGCTATAGGTGCACTAAAGGGGAGATTTAGGATCCTGGACAACAAGCCATTTCACAAGTTTAGGACCCAGGTGAGGATGGTAGTTGCATGTGCCATCTTGCATAACTGGATTCTAGGCTTTGGCCTTGATGAAGTTGTGCCAGCTGAGGAGGGTTTCACTGGCTCCCCACTTGATGATGATGACCTGGTCCCTGACCCAATGGAGGACAACATTGACATGGCTGCAAAGAGGGATGCCATATGCAATGCTATGTGGGTGGTAGGGGAAACAAGTAGGACTTGATGTTGCATGTATTTTAAACTTGATTTCGCTTTGTCTACCCCGCTATGGAACTTTAGTTTGTGACATTGTTGTAATAATTTTATGGACATGGCCGAGACCACTATTTTTGTAATCTTATTCTCTCGGATTCTCGTTTTCATCATGCTCTTTCTTAACTTGGTTTTGTTAACTTGACATTGTAAATGATGCATATGTCATCACGGTCCTAGGATGGCACCGGTAGATGCTATGGGTGGGTTTGAGGAGCTTCGATGTCATGGATCGCTTGATCAATGGGGGAACAAATGCACTTTGTTGTAGGCGGGTGCTTGCCGCTTCTTCGCCAATGGTGCAGCTGCTGCTGGTGCTGCTCCAAGTGCTGCTGATGCTCCTCCAGCTGCTGCTGCTGCTGCCAGGGCCATGAGATGGTCCAACAACACCTCAGGCTTTGTCCTGAGGAGGATGGCCCAACTGGTTACTGATGGCAGCAGGCCTGATAAGGTGTTTAAGGACAAGGATGTGAACCATGTGGCCAAATGCCTTAAGGAGTGGTGTGGTGAGGTGGTTAGCCCAACCCAAGTGTACAACCACTTGAGGAAGTGGAGGCAGAAGTGGGTTAAGGTGACAAAGCTGAAAGACCTTAGTGGTGCACTTTGGGATGACACAGTCCATGCCATCATGCTTGACCATGACCATTACCTTGGGCACACCAAGGTACAACATCTTTGCAAATCTTTACTTCATATAACTACACCTATTCATTTCTTGAACATTAATGATGCACTGCATGCAGGACCATCCTAAAGATGCAGAGTACCTAAACACCCCTATTAGGTTCTACACTGAGATGGAAGCCATTTTTGGCAATGCTTTGGCCACTGGTAGGTTTGCAGTGGGGTCTGGGGAAGCCTTAGGCCAGAACCAGAATGACAGTGTTGCTGCCAAGATGGAAGGCCAGCCTTTGACCCCTCCTTTGTCTCTCGGGCTCCTCTCGGTTCCGGAGGGCGGCAAGGCCACGATAAGCCCGCCTCTGTCGCCGGGTCCTAAGAGGAAGAGAGCCACTTTCACTGAGGAAGAGATCCTAATGATCACCAACATGAGTGATGCTGTCAACAATGTTGCAAATGCTCTTAGGGAGACTGGTCCTGGCCATGTGGATGCTAACCTGTATCTTGCTGTGATGGAGATGCCTGGCTTCACTGAGGAGGCACTCATTGTTGCCTACACATTCCTGCTGGACAACAAGGCCCAAGGCAGGGGCTTTGTTAACATGACTGAGGCACATAGGACCATTTGGCTTAGGACTTTCCTAGCCAAAAACTACTATGACATCTAGGTGCACTAGATGATGGCCTTGTTGGCCGGGAGGGGGTTGATTTGTAGAGATGTATAGTTCCTCCACCCCCTCACTCACTCTCTCATCTTTTGTCCATAGCGGCTTTTGTGCGATCTTCTTCTTTTGACACCGACCCATGGTGGTGTAGTTTGGCTGGGAGTGTGGGTAACAACAAGTAAGGTTGTGGGAAAGATTACACCCTTAGCTATTGGGTTGAACAAGTTATTGTAAGAACTTATTGTAGCCTCTGTTGGCTACTTATATTTCAGCATTTGCTTAGTACTACTTATCAGTTGTTGGTTTCTATCTTCATGTTTGGTGGTCTATGAATGTGGGATATGAATGGCCTATGATGCAAATTAATCTGTTGAGGTGGCTACCTTGTTCCTTTTTGTTGGTTTGCTGTCTTCATTTGTTCTTTATGGCTGCAATGAACCACACATGTTTCTTGCACTCTTTAGCAACAACATCTTTGATGGGTGATGGCTGAGAGTGCAATGTACTTGCGGGTTCTATTGTTGTCATCTACTCGTGTTTCCATTTGCCTTTCTTTCTTTGGTACTTGTTACTTTGGTAGCCACCAATGACTAAACAAAAAAATCCACCATATTTGACAGAGGCCAATGTTTACAAGTTTGGCCGATGATGTCGATTTGCCGCATTGACGAGCAATGATCGAGGCATGTCCAACTTACTAGCCGCATTGACAAAACCGAAAAGAGTTGCATGTGTTCCTTTCGACAATGGCACCTTGCTATGTGGTCTTTGAGGGCAAGAAGCCCGGCATCTATTTGAGCCGGCATGAATGTGCAAAGTATGTGCTTCATGAGAAAGGGGCCATCTATGAGAAGTTCAAGAACTATGATGAAGCTCTTAGAGCTTTCAATGAAAGGGTACCGGTCCACCTCCTCTCGTTGCCAAATGATGACACCTCCATGCTATTACCAAGTGATGCAACCATTCCTCGCCGATGGTAAGCGGGGGTGGTGGAAGAATTTGGTCATCTTCATCTTGGTGCTGGTTGTGGCATTTCTATGCTACATGTTGTTCATTTGGAAGAAGTAAAACTGTACATTAGGCCGATGATGACAAAAAACTTTATGTTAACTATCTGGTATGTGAACTGATGAACTATATTTGTCTGAGGCCATATGGTTTATGTCAATGCTTAATCTGTTTCCTCTAATTCTTCCTGATGAACCTGCAATCCTCATGAATATGTTCTGGGCCAGGCCGGCCTCAGCCAGCTGCCAAACACAATCTCACCCTGGCAGTTGGTGGCGGTTGGTGGCAGTTGGGCTGTTAGCCCGGCTCAGCATTGAGTCACAAACACAGTCTGAGTTGGGCCAGGCTCAATTCGGACATGGAACACAAACAAGGTGCCTTGCACCATTCCAGGCCGGCTAGCTCGGGCCTGGGTCAGTTGGGCCAGCCAGGCCGGCTACGGCCAGGTGCGCAAACACGCCCTGAGTGTCAACACCCGGCGCCGGCGATCTCCACCGTGGGGGCGGGTTTTCGGCTCGAGCAATTTGGGTTTTTGGCCCTGAAAAAAGTTGTCTTTGGGTTTTTGGTCTAAATCTCATCCAATTTGGAAATTTGGCCCTGAAAAATCGAAATTTTTTTGGGTTTTTGGCCCTTCCGTCAATTCCACAGGTTAACGGTGTTACCACCATGGTAAAATGACCTTTTTACCCCTAGATGAAAATGGAACACTTCTATGTATATCATGCTATATATTATCATAAATCTTCCAAAATCCATATAATTTCACGTGACATTGATAATGAACATTTCGGAGGCATATAAATCCACACTTCAAGTGCACATGTACAAAAATTTGAAATAAATGGATGACAACAGCATATAAATTCACACTGCAAGTTTAGGTCTCATATTTTGAACAAGTTCACACTACCAGAGATGTTTAAATTCACAAAACACTGCAGCATACAGTGCAAGAATTTGATGTCCAACTTGACACTAGAATCAAAACCTAATAAAACAAGGACTCAACTGTGTTCATATAGGCATGCATATTTGTAGGTGACCCAAAAGGAAAACGATGGTTGAGCCTTGTTTAGATTCGCTCAAAATTCTAAGTTTTTTCACTTTCTCCATCACATTAATTTTTAGACTAATGCATGGAGCACTAAATTTTTCACTTGCTACTCAAACAGCTTTATCTGATGTATTGATGCAAGCTTGCATGACTCTCTCACCATTGAAGACGCACACACATGACCATAACAAGAGCAAATAGCAGCAGGCTACATAAGGACCGAGAGCGAGCAGTAAGGGCAGTCCCAATGCAGACTCTACCATGGAGTCTAAACTTATTTATTACCTCGAACATTGTAGACTTGGAGTCTAAATAAGACTTGGAGTCTTATTTTTTCTCCCTCTTTCTTCAATAAATATCTTTGCCACATCAAAGAAAATATCATAATTAAGGTGTAATAAATAGTCTTGAACTCTATGATAGAGTCTTGCATTGAGACTGCCCCTAAGTAACTCATGGAAGAGGTAGCAGCTGGTGGATGATGACGCCACACGTTGGCCTTGGATGACGAGCAGCTGAACGAGCCAAACGAGCCAAACTTGGAGCCGCGGACCAGAGCGAGCGCATGCAGCTAGCCAACTCGCAAGCGCTGCATGCAACTAGCTGCGGATGAGCCGTGGCCCTGCGTACGCGTGGCGTACCGGCCGGTCAATGAGGGACGCGCGCATGCAATTTTTTTTTCTACGGCGATCTTTTTTTTTTTACTTATGGGAGAGCTTCAGTTGGGTGTGTAAGTAGTAAGGGGTATTTTAGTATTTTCCCGTTCGTTCCCATGGCTGATTCACAGTAAATATGGACGGAATTGACGGAAGGGCCAAAAACCCAAAGATTTTTCGACTCGGGGCCAAATTCCCAAATTGGATGAGATTTAGGCAAAAACCCAAAGGCAATTTTTTTTAGGGCCAAAAACCCAATTTGCTCTTTCGGCTCCGGCGCGCTCAGCCCCGGTCTCGGCCTCGCCCCGCCGCATGCTCGAACTAGTCTCGATCGGCAAGCGCCGGAGTACCGGACTCCTTTGCCTGTTTTTTTTTTCTCTTCCTTTTTTGAGCAAATTCCGTTGCCATTGACCCGTTGTTGGCCTGCCTCTGGGCTGATGTTTTTTTTTTTGGGGTTGAGATGTGGTAGTACTGTGCAGTTGGGGCCTGCTCGGGCCTCCGAGAAGGTCAGGGCTGGCACATTATGCTTTAGTTGGGCCCGATCCTTGCAGAGTGGATTTCTCCGCGCATTGACCCTGCGGGCTACGGCCCATTTCACGTAATCGTCTCCAAAGCATTGCAGAGGGATCGGACGAGTACGATGCGGCCACGTCGTGCAGCCGCAGCGTTCAGATTTTAAGGGCAAAGCCGTCGGCGCGTGACCAGCAGAAGAGACGCCCGGCGGCGCGAAGCGGAGGAGGGCGAGACCACCGGAGGTCGGCGATGTCGAAGCGGCAGGGACCGCCGAAGCACCAGAACACCTACGCGTGGAAGCCGAACCTTGGCCAGAAGATCAACGAAACCGTAAGCTCTCCCCCTCCCCTCGCCGTGCCCCCTTCCGGCCTTCCCCATAGTTCTGGATTGTTCATTCAAATCTCACTGTTGCAAACCCTAAACCCTAAACCCTAAACGGACGCCGCAGGAGCCCGGGGGCAGGTTCCGACCTCTATCAGAGATCACCGGCGTCTGCCAGCGCTGCCGGGATCAAATCGACTGGAAACGCAGGTGGGGAATTCTCATCCCTCATCGGTTGTCTAAGCACATTTAGTTAGTGTGTCGCTTCGATTGATTTCGGTCCTCCTAGGTCTGATTCGTTTTGTTTGTTTTTGTAGATACGGAAAATACAAGCCCATTGTTGAACCAGCAAAATGGTAAATCTCTTTCCCTGTTTAGCTCGTATGCTGAATATTGTGCAGAGGTGATACTTTTTTTTGGGTTTGGCAGCCAGAAGTGTAATAAGCGAAATGTCCGGCAAGCGTACCATAACGTGTGCAGAGGTGAATTTTTGCCGCTCAATCTCTCGTGCCACTAGGTCTGGTTGTTAAACATTGATATGTTAGATTGTTACTGATTTGGGTTGCCGCTGCTTAATGCAGATTGCTCGAAGAACCTCGGCATATGTGCCAAGTGCTGCACTCAAGTTAAGGAGCTTGTTGGAAGGTGATTCCTGCTGTTCATTCCTGTTGATGTATTGATTGATATTATATGCATAATATCTGTAGTTTGATTAATTTGTAATTCTATTTAGGGATGCAAATGAGGAGGAAAGTGAACGCAAGGAACTAGAAGAGGTTTGACTGTGTTATATATTGGAAGTGGGAACTAGATAGTAGATTGCTATATGAATCTAGTAGAAGTGTATCTTTTTTTAACACAAATGGCAAGGGTTGTATTTACATGAGTAGAAGAATATTGTTTTGCGCTGAGGACTGAAGTTATTTTTCAGGCTATCAGAGGTGCTAGGGAGAGGGAAAGGCGTACACTTATCCGTATTGTGAGTACTTCTGTTAAACTTTTCACACTGAATAAACTTTTGTTCTTATGCACTTGGCTCTATTATTAGTAGTCTCCGTGATGTAGAAACCGAATTAACAGCCATGAATCTGAAAAGGAAATTGTTTTTTTATTGTTACTGTTTGATGAACTCTGGGTCCTGTACTTGTAGTTCCTTCTTAAGACTATGGAGCCATCAGCTATGAATCTGAAAAAGAAATTGTGCTTTTTTTATTATTACTGTTTGATAAACTCTGGATCCTTTACTTATAGTTCTGTCTTCTATTTCATGAATATCTGATACTTACATTTGTGTTTCCTAATTCTGCATCTATATATTATCTTTATCTTTTTCAAATTCTGCTGGAATATATATCTTGAGAAAAGTTCAAACATTTGTACCAGCCTTGGTTGTACAAAATATATACAGCCTTTGCTCCAGAGCTTCACTTTGGAGTTTGAGCTAGGGGCCTGTTTTGGCAAGCTTCCATCCAATGAAACCTTAAGATACAACGAAAAGCCAAAGCAACAATTGTAGAATCAACCTAGGCTCATTCATGTGTACTGACTTGTAGTTGGAGAATGAAGAAGTGTTCTGTTTGATCTGACCTTTGAGCTGCTATATCTTAGTTTAAAACTTCAGTATTTTTCTCACTGTTGCCAATTGAACAGTTTTCCTCAGTGTTGTGTGATGCATGATCTATTCCCATAGTTTGGACAATTTTATCTGGACTCTTCTAAGATCCTTATTTCCTATGTAGTGTTGCTAGATACTGAATCCTGCTTTATGTAACATTAACGAGTAGTATAATAAGTGTCTTTTTAGCTGCATAAAAGAATAATGGAAATGGTTGTATTGAACAACCATAGAGCTTGGGATGGTACATTTTCCTTTGAAACAAATGCTCAAGTGCATGTAAATGCAATACACTGACATTGTATACTCAAGGTTATTGGAATGCAAATAGAATGTGATTTTGGTTCTTTATTGTAAGTGAAACTGCAGCTGAATGTTCCAGTTTCAACTCTAGCAGCCAATTTGACCCTAAGACCTTTTTTACTCTTGTTTTAAACAATGTATGTATTTATTGCAGTGACAACTCTCTACACTGATTATTCCAATGATACTCACTATGGGTATTATTTCGTGACAGATGAACAAAGGCAAGGGTGGGGAGAGTGGGCCGTCAGTCCCAAAGATTGCTGACAGAAGCCGAGAAGGTGATCTCTTTCCTGCCGCATCACTTGATGAATACGCCGAGCAAGCTAGAGAGCAAGAAGAAGATGACTCGGATGAAGAGGCTGGAGATTTTGTGGAAGATTAAGTTCGGCATGCTTTATTATGCTGTAAAGATACTTTCTTGGTGTAGGGAGATGGTGCTTTTGCGGTCTTTTCTGTGACGCTGTTGAAATAGTATCACTCTGTATCAGATTTGATATTCATGAGGCGGTGAATATTGTTGCACATTTCCTGGTGTATGCTCCAAAGGTTGGAATTGGAAGATGTTAAACTGCGTTCAGAATCTGCGGGATCTGCAAGATGTTAAACAAAAGTTAACCACAGCATTCTCCACGTTGCTAGCGCATCAAGATTCAGAATCTGAAATGGCACGCAACGTTTGCTCCGTTCCGGATCGTGTTTGATGAATTCTTAAAAATACTAAGAGAAAAGTAACAGTGGAACAGTAGAACGTCATATGCAAAGCAAAGCTACACGCAAAGCAAGGCCAGATATTGCCCGTAGGCTGCCGATCCAACGGTCCTTCACCCGGTTCACTCGGCAGCTGACCACAGCAGCAAAGGCAGCCGTTCCTTTCCCCGGCAAGCACTCTACCACAGGGCGCCCGATCCGCCATTCGCGCGCGCTACTCCACGGTCCTCGTCGATTCGTGTGGTCGCTTTCCGCGGCCGGCTGACGCGTGGAGCATCCCTGGCGCAGCGCTATATAGCTGCGCGCCCCCTCTCCGTTGCTCATTCTCAGCGTCCACCTCGCTCGGCCCGCCAACCCTCTCTGCTTCTGCACGCGCGCGCACGTCCCGGATCAAGGCTAGCGCCGGTCCGCGATGGCGCCGCCGCTCAAGGACGAGCTGGACATCGTCATCCCGACGATCCGCAACCTGGACTTCCTGGAGATGTGGCGGCCCTTCTTCCAGCCGTACCACCTCATCATCGTGCAGGACGGCGACCCGGCCAAGACGATCAAGGTGCCCGAGGGGTTCGACTACGAGCTCTACAACCGCAACGACATCAACAAGATCCTCGGGCCCAGGGCGTCGTGCATCTCCTTCAAGGACTCGGCGTGCCGCTGCTTCGGCTACATGGTGTCCAAGAAGAAGTACATCTACACAATCGACGACGACTGCTTCGTGAGTTGTTCTTTTTATGTACAATAATCTTTGCTGCTCCTGCGGCAATGCGTGCATTCGGCTCCTTATTCCACTGCCATGGCCATGGGCTGCAGGTGGCCAAGGACCCCACGGGCAAGGACATCGACGCGCTGGCGCAGCACATCAAGAACCTGCTGTGCCCGTCCACGCCGCTCTTCTTCAACACCCTGTACGACCCCTACGCGCAGGGCGCCGACTTCGTGCGCGGCTACCCGTTCAGCCTCCGGGAGGGGGTGCCGACGGCCGTGTCGCACGGGCTGTGGCTCAACATCCCGGACTACGACGCGCCCACGCAGCTGGTGAAGCCCCGGGAGCGGAACGAGAGGTACGTGGACGCCGTGATGACCATCCCCAAGGGCACCCTCTTCCCCATGTGCGGCATGAACCTCGCCTTCGACCGCGACCTCATCGGCCCCGCCATGTACTTCGGCCTCATGGGCGACGGGCAGCCCATCGGACGCTACGACGACATGTGGGCCGGATGGTGTGTCAAGGTACGGTAACAGAACAGCAGCACACGATCCTCTCAAAAACAAAAAAACAAAAAAACAGCAGCACACAAATTTTTGTGATTCACTGCATGCACGCCCCTCCAATGATGCTGACGCCGCCGCCGCCGCCGCTGCTGCACGCGCAGGTCATCTGCGACCACCTGGGTTTGGGCGTCAAGACCGGGCTGCCCTACATCTGGCACAGCAAGGCCAGCAACCCGTTCGTAAACCTCAAGAAGGAGTACAAGGGCATCTTCTGGCAGGAGGACATCATCCCCTTCTTCCAGGCCGTCGTGCTGCCCAAGGACTGCGACACCGTGCAAAAGTGCTACATCGCGCTCTCGCAACAGGTCAAGGAGAAGCTCGGCAAGGTCGACCCCTATTTCACCAAGCTCGCCGACGCCATGGTCACCTGGATCGAGGCCTGGGACTCGCTCAACTCATCCGGGGGAGCTGCCGCCGTCGCCAACGGCAAGCCCAAGAAGTGAAGTAGATCGATGCCGCCGCCGGCGGTACGGCCGGTGGAGTGACGACGGCTCGGCTAGCTCTCGTACGTCGTGTAGGTTGCGTGCATCTGCAGGTCCAAAAGCTGTTGCATTGTGTTTCTTACTGCATCACATCACATGTAGTAATTAGTTCGTCGTGACCCTTTTCCCCCCATCAAGTCGAGATCATTTTCTTTAGGTTCAGTTCAGTGCCGTGCGTCCGTTGTCAGGGATACGAGTGTTTCCTCTTGTATTATTAATTACGATTACACTGCTACAGATGTGGGAATAAATTGAAATTGCGTATGCGATCACGTGGTCTGACCATGTTGTTTTATTTCATTTGAAGCGTTTTGACACGCTCTGGTTCGACACGACATATTTCGTCGCAAAAAAAAACGATATATTGCTGTAGTGTACAAACATGTACGCAAAAGTTACCAAACAAATGCACTCGCACACACCACCTACGATCCGAGTCGAGCCACAACTGGCGCCTCTGCTTTTGTGGCCTGTACGTTTCATTAATCCAAGAAGAAATCGACCGGGCCAGCAGAAATCAGGGGGCCACGCCGCCACGGGAGAAACTGCTGCCAAGCGATAGTGCCTGGCACGTGAGCAAAGAGCGCCTAGCCATAGAGCCATGGAGGATACAGCCACGTATACACTGTTGTCCCACGTTGCGACTTGTACCACCAGTGGGGCCGACGATCCACGGAACGGAACTCATAGCAAATCTTTCCCAAAGTGCCCTTTATTATACGGTTATTAAGATCCAGCCATAAGGAAATCTAAAAACATTTCGAGTTTGTATATATAAAACTAGTCTTTCTAAATATCCCTAAGTACCAGAATGAGCATAAAAAGATATTGTCGAAGCTAGCGATATGTGAACTAAGAGACTGAAAGAGAAAACCATTGATATTGTTTCTACAGAGATGTCGAGATTAGCGAAGCTAGAGAGAGAACGGATGTAGAGCCTCAACAACACACAAAAAGGCTTGGAAAAGGCGCTGAAATCCTCGTCGATTTCGAGTCGCACACATGCTAAAAACCATTTTTTTCTATGTAACGTAAACTAGCATATTCACATGCATGTAAGTATGTAACGCTTCGACTCGCATATTCACGTGTACGTAACGCTTCAAACAGATGTCGGTACAATGCATGTAACGCTTCAACTCGCATATTCATACGTACGATAATGCTTCAAACCGATGTCGGTATAGTTTCGCGCGTGAATTATGAACATCCTATATAAAAGCACAAATGGCTCATTTAACCCTAGTAGACCTAAAAACCGGTCACATATACTATACTCACGTGTCCTACCATCCCCACCGGCAGGGCATTACGGTAAAACCCAAGGGGAGAAACGGCAGGCCCCGCACACGGCACGCTAGGCCGGGCGCTGCAAGAGAAAAGAACATCCCCAGAACAGCACACTACCCTTGGCCGTAGGCGGCGGCAGGGCGAATCTCCGCAGTCTGTGAGAGAGATAACCCCAGGCTTCCCACACACCATTTCCCCACCCTCCGTCCTGCTTTCCTTGGTTTCCCATCCATTTCATCCCCACCCTCCCTCACTCATTTCTCTCTCTGTCCTGTGACGGCGAGAGAGAGAGCCAAACCCCTAGCTACCTCCTCGCTCCAGAAGCTTTCCTCCCCGCCGCTAGATCTCCCATGTCCGGGCGCGCTGCCGACCCGCCGGCGATGGCGGGCAACAAGGGGAGTAAGCAGCTCGGGGAGCTGGTGTGGGAGCACCGCGTGCAGGCGGCCGTGGCGGTGGCGTTCGTGGCCGCGGCCGCGGTGTCGGTCTCCGTGGTCGGGCCCCGGCTCGGCGCCGTGGTGTCCTTCTTCTGGCCGCTGCTCCTCTCCACGGGCTTCCTCCTGGTGGCCGTCTCCGTGCTGCTCTGGATCTCGCCGCCTCCCGCCGGCGACGCCGACGAGTCCGGCAAGGAGCTCATCGACTTCGTCGCGGGGTGCCGCCCGGACCACCTCGCGCCCCCGGATGCCGTGACGGACGTGCGCGCCGTCGAGGCCCCCCCGGAGCCCGAGATCTAGCGGGCTGCTGCGCCGGAGGAGGAGGCGGGGAGGAGGCTGACAGCGGCCGAGCTGCGTGTGTGTGCGCTCCGTGCCTCCGTCGCCGGGGGGGTGACGGCTGACGACTCCAGTGGCAGGCACGGGTGGGGGCAACCCCATTGTGGGCCCACCCGTGGGTGTCACGCCGGCGCGCGTGCTCGGTAGCCTAGGACTCCTCCATCCATGTCTCCCTCTGCTCCGGTGTAACATACAGTACCGTGGATCTTAATAATGAATCATGGCGGAAAAAAATAATCAAATCTGTCCTCGCGGGAGCGATCTGTGTGTGGGGTGCTGTGCGCGCCTTGACTGCTTTCCATATCATCATCGTCTTTCGCTGTCAACAAGGTGACGGTGGCTTTGCGCTTTCGGCTTTCGTTATCCTCTGTTGCTGTGCTCGAGGCTTTACCTCAGCGCTCAAAAACTCACTTGGAAATCTCATGTTATAGCAACTTTGTATTTTATTTTTAGTGAAAAAAAGGTGCATCTCCAACAACTCCCTATCCCCACTTGGTAAATCCCGTGATGACCACTTTGCAATTTAGTCCACAGACTTTCCCGAAATCAAGTAAGGGCATATTTATAATTCTTTGTGTCTGGTACTTTTTCAGAAAAGTCCGCAAAAGAAAATCTATCATAGGATTAGTCCCTGCGGAGCCGCGCGCGCCTTTGACCGGCGATTTCGACAACGGCTGCGCCAAATCGGATGAGGTTTGATCCTACGCGATCGTAACGAAAAAACGAAACTTTTGAGTATTTCCCATTAAAATATTGAGCACCGTAGGTACTCGAACTCGAAGTATATAGCGGCGCGAGCAGCAGGCGAGCGCTAGCTGCCGGCGATGATGGACGGACGGACTCGACGTACGGCGGGCGACGGACGGACGGACGGACTCGACGACGGGCGGGCGACGGACTCGACGATGGGCGACGGGCGACCGATCGATGACGGACGGACGGGCGAGCGCAGCGGCGAGGTGCCTCGGCGGGCCGATACGCGCGCCCTCCGCGCGCGGAGGGTGTTTTTTCCGCAGTTGGTATTTTACCAAGTTGGTATTGGGAGCTGTTGGAGAACAAAATTTATGTTTTTTGCCAAAAATTATAGAATACCAAGTTGTTTTTGGAGCTCTTGGAGATGCTCTTACTCCGTTTGAGTTGCTACTTGCCAGTAGTGTGATAGTATGATTCATCATTCCAGGAAAGCGAAAGGTGAAGACCTGGCATTCTCGGGTCCTGGGTGTAGTAGTATACTTTAATGACTCTCCTGTCTTCTCACAAAATTCCGTATCTGCATTGCTTGGTATACGTATATTTTACTAGTGAAGAGGTGCGTCTGGAGATCAGGCCCACAGGTTGAAATGCTGGGAATCATTCATGAGGGCCATCACAGATCTTGCTCGGTTCAGACTTCAAGCTTTTTTTTTTAACCTGGTTCAGACTTCAAACTTCAGAGCTAAGCATCAATGATGACAGCTGAGAGCGGTTACAAGACGAGAAGCGTTACACAGTAGACTTGATAGGGTGTGCTGCGTGCCTGCGTCCTTTCGGCGTGAGCCGTTCTGCCGTTGGGACATCGGTAGCAAGCCTTCGACCGTCCATTTTTTTTTTCTCCTCCTATATACGCAGTCCTACTCTCGTCGCTGTCCTCGAAGACCCCCACCCCACCAGTCATACTAAACTCGGGTCGGTTTTCGGAGGCGCCTCACCAGCCGGGTCGCTGTCGCCATACTAAATTGATCTCCTTTGAACTTTAAAGGAACGGCGCTTTCCTCGTCACCCTCAAAGTAGTCAATGTGTGAGATAAAAAAAATGAAGTCGTGGATACTGCTAGTGACCCATGACTTGTCTTTTTATACAGCCGCGATGTTTGGTTTCCATTCACTGCCGACATTGGTCAAGCCTCAGCCTGGCAATGTCTAATCAAATCCACATTTCGATCAACCTCAAATGCAATGCAAGCACCACTCGGCTCAAAAGAAGTAGCTAGCTAGCCATTATTTAGATTTTAGGATTTGATAAACATAACTCTGATTTTAGGATTTGATAAACATAACTTTGCATGACTAACATGTGTTTTGCAATAGTATTGATTGGTCACTTGTGGACCACATGGTTTTCTTGTATCCCAATAATAATCTGGTTGATAACAAGTATGGTGCAAACGGCATTCATAAAGACTAAGGATTTTATAGAGTCAAGTGCAAGCTTGCGCTCAGAGGTGCTTGATGTGGAGTGCATATGGCTTTGTTTTCATTTGGCCATACTATTAGAAGGGGATCTAAGACATGCAACTTGATAAGAGTAAAGTTATGAACATTTGGATATGCACATATACTCTCACCAAGCCATAGATTATTAAGTGGCATCATTGGATAGGTATTTAATTCAAGGATCTCAAACTTGGCGTGTGCATCATCCGATGACGCACAACTTACTTTCAAACTTTAGCATGGAGTAGCCACCATATTAGGGCTTCCCCATTGCTCCATCGTGGCATACTACCCTAACTTCCACATCATCATCTAACATCTCATGGTGGTCTCGCAAGGTGTCAGGGGTGCTTGCAGAGGCAGCGATACCCTCGTTTGACAAAAGAACGTGGCAGTGGCTGAAGGAAGCGTTGGAGAGAGCACTGCTCCATCGTGACTAGAAGTGACTGGAATTGTCTCTGGAGGTTTCAGCTCAACTAGAGCTGAAGGAATATATTTGGAATCTGAAACGAGTTTACAATATTGTACGAGGCATATTGATCGACTATATACTAGACAATTCAAATCATACAATCAGGAAAATATTACCATTTCTTTATCGCATGTATCCAGTTGTTGGTACCGATCATCGCATGTGCCATCTTAGGATCTAAGCAGTTGTAATATATCCACAAGAACTTAGCTAACAACACCAAGTGTAGACTCTGTGACCAATATGTTGACACTTGTATTGCCTTCACCGCCAAGGATGGTAACAAGGATATCGGTGCGAGGATTGTCACCTTGTCCCCATCTCGATTTATTTTATTTCTTCCCGCTTCGTGTCTTAGGGCTGGTTTTCTCTTATCACCATCCCCGATTAGAGTCATGGGCCCCTGATAAGTACCAGATATACTTGACTGCAAGTCAGCAATGGATCCATCCCACACAAGAGCATGACCACCCTATCTTGTCTAGGCACATCGAAGACGTAGCAGCAATATCAGGAGCACCTAGATGCGTCGATAGTGAGAAACTGAGAAATAACAGTAGCGAGAGCAATCTTCGACTCCATGGGGAGAAGGAGAAGGGCGAGGGGAGGCAATAGTGAGAGCAGTTGACGCTTGTGGATGGAGCCATAGGAATGCAAGAGGAAGCGAAAGTCGAATAGAGAGGGACCGATGGAGTGGAAACGTACGAGGAATTGTTGGTGAGAGAGAACTGACAGATGAAGTTTTGAGGAGAGAAAAGTGTTTGCTTGCTTTCCTAGGGCCCAACGAGGAGAGAAGAGGGTTTGCTTGCTTTGTTCTAGGGCCCTTGCTCGGCTTCACCCAACAGAACTAGTTTACATATTAAGATCCTATAGAAAGCAAACTCATTCTATCTACATCTCTTAATAAATAAATTCACTATAGGGATCGCGGCTTGTTGCCATCCCTACTACATAAAGTAAATTCATTCTATTTACATCAATCCTGCAAATCAAAGGGCTGTACATTAGCTATTTCCGTGGATTGAGATTCCTGAGCTTTTTATTTCAAAATCTCTCATTCCAAAGAAGCCAACCCTCGATGTTACTTCTTGAGGTGCCCTAAAAAAAGTGGAGTTGGCCCCTAACTTCATGTTTTTTACGGAGTAAAATTACTGAAGCTAGAAGTGTTTTTTTTTTTTTTTGAAACTGGGCTTTCCATTACTCATCTGCTAACAGAATCGTTAGCGACAATTACAGCTATGACCATCAACACAAAGTTAGAGTGGAGCTAGAAAAACCGAAGTGGATCAGTCCCAAATACCCCCTTTAGACCTCAATGTTTTTTGGGTTGGGCTGAAAATACTTGTACAGGCCTATTGATTCGCGGGCCAAAACGCATCCTACCAAAGCATATGCCAGGGCGCCTGAGGAGTGGGACCGTCGCGACTCTTCCCGGTCCAGACTCCAGAGTCATCTCTGAACCCTGATCCCTCCCAACTCCGCTGCTACAGCTGCCTACACCTTCTTCTTCTGCATCGGCATCGCAATCAGCCAATCACGCGGGGGCGTCCGGCTCCCCCCTCTTCCCCTCACCGGCTCAGGCTCTCACGCCCTCACCGCTCTCGGCCGCCTCCTTAAACCCTCCGCTCGAACCGGAAACCCCAACCAGGAACAAATCCAAAACCCTCCCCGCGCGCACCATGGCGGCTCGCGTCGCGGGCTCGCGCCTCCTCCCCAGGATCTCCGCGCTCTCCTTCTGCACCGCCTCCCCGGCAACCGCCGCCGCTCCCTCCTCCTCCACATCCACGGCGGCGGCGGCGGCAGCCGGAGCCGCCACCGCCGCCACCGCCTCTGAGGCCTCCTCCACCGCCGGAGATCCATCCTCCCAGCCGCCGCCCCAGGCCGCCCGCAAGCCGTGGGGCGCGCTCAAGTTCGCCGCCCTCGCCGCCGTGTCCGCCGCGGTTGGCGGCACGGGCTACGTCAGCTACGGTACGGGCTCCCAATCCCTGCCCTGCCCTGCCCCGGGATGGGGCCACGTGGTCCCGATGCTCAGCTTCGCGGTTTAGCTAGCTCCCCGGCCCCTTGGAGATCCAGCGTGGCCTGGCTTTTGGTTCCGTGTCCTGTGTGGTGATTCGTCTTCTTCTCCTGTGTTTAGCTTATTCTCTGGATGAGGTGGATCAGATGACCCGGGAGCTCCGGAAGAAGTCGAAGCAGCCCATTCCTGAGGATGCGTCCGGCTTTGAGGTTAATGCTGCAATATGTCAAGTCTCTCTTGTTAGCTCATTTTCGTTAGCTATATAAAGTCATGGCCAGCAGCAATTGCCTTAAAAGTTATTTAGAGGAATTATGAAATGTGACCTTTGATGATGGGAGATTTAATTAGCCGTGGGAAGCACTGATGATTTTACTATCGTGAAGCTGTTGAGGTTGCTATTTCGCAGTTGAACTTTAGCTCTTGAACTAGAAATTTGCAGCTGCTGAAATCGCATATGGGGAACTTTGGTTTTATTGCATTTCTTGCTTCAACCTTGAAATAGCAGCTGTCATTTTCCCCCACTTATCCTTCCTTCCAAAACCGCCTTGCTAGGATTCAACATATTGGGTGATAAAATGTTTGAATAACGCTCTATGGTGTGCTTGCATTCTGGGAATATAGTAGAATACCTGAATTGGTTTTACAAGACTAAGGTTCTCCACTGCATCTCAACCATGCAATAACATAACAATTTTTCTCGTTCTGCAGAGGTTTCAGGCTATGGCTTATTCAGCAGCTATGAAAGGTAGTTGCTACATCATACTCTTTCATCATCTTTCTCATTACTATCTCTGCCCATTGGACTTTCTATGTGTCATGCAGACCTTTTTTACCACTTAACAAGTAATTCACCATTCTGTTATTCTTGTTTAAACTGGAGCCTTCAGACGATTTCTGCCCACTTCACAGTGTGTAACTACCACCCTTAACTATAATATTCTATATCGCCTCTACAGTATGCAGCTGTAACCTTGAATTTACAATCCTTTTGCAGTAGTCAAATATGGTACCAGACATTACATTTGAGAATACAACACTGTAGCATATATGCATTGTGTGAAATAGCTAGGTAATGTTAGCAGAAGCTTACATCACACATCACGATTGACTAGAGGGTTTGACAATTGCAGCTAGCACCCTAATTATTAGACTGTTTGAAGTTATGTGCATTAGATATGCCACAGCCAATCGCTAAGAAGGGCATGTGTAGTTGGCACTGTAGTGACTTGTGGTTGTGGATAATTTGACCCATATTAACTGTAAAGTAGTGAACCATGATGACTGTATCTAATCATGTCCCAGGGAAGGAGTGTGATATGAGCTGTCTTAATCTGTCCATCCTCGATACTGAGTTTTTTCGATTACACCTTCATCTAATCATCGTGTATCGTGTTAGAAAAAAATAAATAAATAAAGCCATACATGCCACTGATTCAAGTTACGATTTAATTGATGTTTCAGGTTGGCTAGATACTTTAATTCCTTTTTTGCTGCCTCCTTACTAACGATTGTATGCTTTGTTCTGTAGTTCCTGTTGCCGCTATTGAGGCATACCTGGATGTGAGGAGCCAAATTGAAGATCAAATTCGGGTCAGTACGGATGATAACTTTTTCGTTCATGGATCCATGTTGGATATTATGAAGAAATGCCCACAATCATACTAATATATGTTTACCATAGGGCTTTAGCGAACCAGTATCAGACAAACTTCTTCCAGATCTTCTTCCTCAAGAGCAGCATGTATTGACTCTAGTTCTGGATCTGAACGAGACTCTTGTATACTCAGATTGGAAGGTGAACTTTTATGTTCCATACAAACTTTTTTTTTTGTTTGCTATGGAGTATGGATCTCTGTATACTGCAATATATTTTTAGAACATACAATTAAATTTTCCTTTATTTTTTTTTCTATCATACTCATTTCATATTTTTGCTTGCCCATCTGGCTGACTGATTCAATGAGAATACCAGTCTAATGTTTTTTTCTCTTAAATAAATATGTGTATAGCGTGAGAGAGGATGGAGGACCTTTAAGAGGCCAGGAGTGGATGCCTTTCTTGAACATCTCGGGAAGTTTTATGAAATTGTTGTGTATTCTGATCAGCTTAGTATGGTAAGTTTTTCAGAGCTTTCAATTTACTTTTATTTGAAAATGTGTAACCTGCATGAAACTTTGTTGCATGTGCAGTATGTTGATCCTGTTGTTGATAGGCTGGATCCAAAGGGCAATGTTCGACACAGGCTATCAAGAGTTGCAACTAAGTACGAAAATGGAAAACATTATCGGGTATGTGGGATAGTACATGCTATTGTGTTAGTAAAGGAATTGTTGTGTATTAATCCTTTTGCTTGGCTCAAATATTTTATAAGCTTGCTCTTTAAATGTATGGATGCTTTGAATACCTGTTTCTGGCGGGTCAGTCCTATTCATCTGTGCTATACTCCCTCCATTCCAAATTATAAGGCATTCCAAGAATCTTGGAGAGTCAAACTTTTTCAAGTTTGACCAAATTTATATAAAAAAATAATAATATTTATGATGACAACTAAGTACCATTAGATTCTCCATTACTTATATTTTCATTGCATACCTAATTGATGTCACAGGTTATTATAGTTTTTTCTATAATTTTGGTCAAACTTAAAAAACTTTGACTCTCCAAGATTCTTGGAATGCCTTATAATTTGGAATGGAGGGAGTACTTTTCTGCACATTCTAGCCAATAATTTACAGCATGGTAAGCTAATGGTGGCATAGCATGGATAAGTATGATAGGGGTTCACATTTCTTGTAACAATTGGTCAAATTTGTAAAGTGAAAGTGATTTTACATAAAGTTTCTTGTCAAGGTATTAAGTATGTTTTTCTTGAACACATAGGAGAGCTGCATATCATTATATTAAGAACCCTTGCAAACACACTCTTTATAAATATCCGTGAGAGACAGACCCCGAGGCCTGAGCGCTAGCCATGTACCTAAGCTGCATCTCCTATGGCAAGTGAGAGATTCTCAGGAAGACATGGAGAGCATCTGTTGGACACAGTGATTCCGGTGCTTCCAAATTGTCCAAGCTCCTGAAATGACAAGGGAATTGAGTCCGTTTTTTTATTTCACCACCGGTTCCTTTAGTAATAATTGACCACCAATCATCCAAGGAAATGTCTTCAGGCTGTGGAGATAGAGTTTGCAAACCAACCTTTTGCAGTAGACTGAAGCAGAATTACTTGGCAGATACACAAAATCAGCAAGTGCTGATCTGTTTCTTTTTCATGATCACAAAGTAGAATTTGGTGGGATGAGGCAGGCCTTGTTGTGCTAAGAGATAGGTAGTCTATCACTTGTGTGGCACAAGCCATATGAAAAGGTAGCACTTGCTTGGTGTCCCATTCCAGATCCTCTCCCATGGCCCAAAGATGTATTAAGTGACTTCCTAACATGTGTTGCCTGTTGTTTCTTTTGCTTTGCTGTAGCTTTTCATCATGCACACCAATCTTCTGTAATTTGCATGACAGGCTTCCAGAACCCTGTTGTATATTGAAATTCTATGCTGTTGAATATTGAAAGTAACTAGGGGACTTTATTCATGATGATACCATCACCATTCCCATGTTCACTAGTTATTTATTGTTGATCATCCCCCATTGAGTGCTGTTTCCAGTGGTTAGTCTTGTTCTACGTCTGAGTGGTAAATGTTTCTCCTGTTAGTAATTGTAAGATCTTAATAACATTATAAGAGGCATTGTGTACTCTGCATTGATTTTTCAAGACTGACCCTTTATGATGTCATTACTAGGATCTGTCAAAGCTGAACAGAAATCCTGCTCAAGTTCTTTATATCAGTGCTCATGCTAAAGAGTCAAGCCTGCAGCCTGAAAATTGTGTGGAAATTAAACCTTGGAAGCTTGAAAATGATGACACTCAACTGCTTGATCTTATTCCATTTCTAGAATGTAAGCATTGGGAACTTTATCTAGTTCATCCCATTTGGTCAGGCTTTTCCATTTGTCTAGTTTACTATTTTTTTTTTGCAATATTTATAACACATAAAAAAATCTGTAGATGTTGCTATGGCAAGACCTTCTGACATCAGGGGTGTTCTTGCATCTTATAAAAGTGGTGATATTGCGGCCGAGTTTATTGAGCGCTCTAAGGAGCACCAGAGGTCAGTGGATATTTTCCTATGTTCTATCAACTCTTTTTATACTTAGTTGATGGCATGTTTGACGTACCCAATTCCGCAACTTCTGTGAAAGTAAGTCGTGGTCATCAGTCATGATTATGACCACAATCAGATCATTAGTGTCCACAAGAATATTTCTCTTCATTTTTAATCTGGACAGTTGGTGATTGGCATGTCTTGGCAAATTAAGTCTTAGCCAAGAGAAATATTGTATCGGTCGTCACACTAATCTGGGCATAATAATATAATATACTGATGTATTAGTGAATCCCACTGTGTTACAAGACGATATTTGGAGCAAAAAACACGAGCAATCTTGCTTCATGTCTGTTGATATGTCTTTTGCCCCCCCTTCTTTTTTTTGTGGCTATAACAAAAAAATAGGGTTTCCTGATTCATATTGCTGTCGTGACAAAAATAGCTAATGGATTTAACTGGGTAGAAACAATAGGAAACTAAATTTTGTTCTTGATATGGTGGGGATGTGCAGTTGTAACTTTGTATCTTCTTTCCTTGTCAGTGTACAATATAATCAGTGACAGTTTGAGTTGGCCTCTTATTTTTGGGAAAATTGGTTTGCCCATGATACACACGGCACATTAAGATAGGGGTTTTCCATTTGGCATTAACACTCAGAATTAATAAAGTTACCCCTCTTACTAAAGTAATTTGTGGAAAATATGCCTCTGCATTCATTCTCTCCTGATGCTTTTTTTTGTGCAAACTTATTTTTGTGGAGTGTAGATCAATCTCATCAATTTATTTAAGTATATATTGATTATTCTTTTCAGCAACCTGTTTTGTGCTGAGTGGGAATAAAGACTGTTGTCTTACTCCACAAACTGTGTTTGATCTACCAGTTTCATTACCTCCCTTGTAGCATAAATTTCACAATCTAGCACATTTTAGTTGGCCAATTATTCTTGTTTGATGACAACCTTCTGTCAGTTGCACTAAACATGACAGGCACCTATTTCTGGTAGATATTCATAGCCATTATTTCATTATTTTACAATAAATATAGGACAGAAGTCACAAAATTGCAACATAGGGTGTTTGGTACGAGTACAACTGTTCATTGCTACTAATCTTTCCTTTCTTAAAACAAATGATTGTTGTAAGAGCAAGAATTTTTTTGTTGCCATTTGTCTGGGCTGTGTTGATTTTTTACGTACTTACGCCTATAATAGTTGTACAACTACATGCTTCCCTGCCACTATATGCCTGGGAAAAAAATAAATGTGATGTAGTGTACCAGGAGTATCAATTTTGCTTAACGCCTATTCACCTGGTAGTGACTTTGTTGATTTAGAACTTCATTAAAGCTTTTTAGCACCATCAATTTTGCAGGCGCATGGAAGAACAAAAGAAATCAGGACGCCTATGGAGACGATGAGGACTAAAAGTTGGAAGGAAAACATATCAACGTACACACTGAAGACAATTCAAACTTTTTGCGCTTCAATCCGAATGAAGTGAATGGATCCATCAAGGATTACAATTTTGTCATCTTTTGCATTGTCGGTTAATAAATGTTTTCATTTAGCAGGTCTTACAATGGTATCAAACCTTATTTATGATCATTCGTGAGACGCCATACTGGCCAAAATATTGCGCTTGCTGCTTGTATTTTTTTTTCAGGGCCACTAAAGTTTAATATGGCGGGCTGTTCAAAAAAAAAGTTTAATATGGCGGGTGCTGCTTGTTTTTATTTTTTTTATCGCGAAAGTATTAAAATGCAAATAAAACTCTTATGAAACTTCCACGGATGCCACCGCTGCGCTGCTCCCTCCGTAATCCATTTCCCAAACTGTTCGCGTTACCACCAGGGAAGCCAGGAAACAGAGCCCAAACAGAAAAGACAGACAGACCAAAGAAAAGTTGCAACGGCCAGTTGGCAACAGGTTCATTGGAATTTATGGTGGACGTGCGTGCGTCGCGTGGCAGTGCCAGGGTCCCTCGCGCACCGGCACCAGCGGCTGGTTTCCACCACAAAATCGCGTACGAGCGGGCGTTCGGTCGTTCACGCGACCACAAACTGTAGTATCGGAGGAGTCGAGCCAAGCTCTCGGCCGGGCCGTGTGGCACAGCAGCAGTCATGCCAGTCATCGGGAGCAGCTCAGAACGCAGCGATGCAGGCGCGCGCTTACCCGCCGGCGCACTTGCCTGGGAGCGGCCCACTGCCGGGCCTTGTTGCCACCGACCGCGGCGGCCTCAGCCTCGGCAGGCGAGCTCCCGCGGGCCGACGCGGCGCCACCAGCGTTTGCGTCGTCGACGGGGCTTCCGTTGCCGCCGCCGCCTCCGCGGCCGCCGATTCCCCGCTCCCGCCCGCGCAGGTCACCTGGCAGATTGTCGTCGGCGCTGTAGGTCGGGCCCGTGTACCTGTTTCCTCGCTCGAGTGAGTTGCGTCTTGCCAGTTCCATGAGCTCAATTGTCTGACAGCGTCGGCTCTTGTTTATCGTTCGTGCAGCTGGAGTGACGCCTTTCGTCGTTGCAGGGGTCGAGTTCAGCAAAAGAATCGTGAGTTGCTAGGCCTGTTGCTTCTCGCTCTTTACCGTACTGTTTTTTCTAATTAAGTTTGCCCGGGAGGTGAAGGAAGTGTCATTTTTTAGATGATTTTCTGACAGTCTTCACTAAACTGAATGTCTATCAGTTCCATCAATGCTGCTGTTCATTTGATCACGTTACTAGTATCCTTTATTCATCATGATCGTTTCTTTCCTGATTGATCAGATCGCACAAAAGAAATGCGAAGTATGTGGAGGCTCTGGCCTTGTAATGAAGAAAAATTCTTATGTTCGGTGCCAAGGGTGTGGTAAGTAACATGCTTCAGTGTCACTAGCTTTGGAATAACGAATTCAGAAGACCTTGCCCCCCGATGGCATGCTTGTGGAAAGTGTGACAAAAATTGACTTTTTCTTTCTTCCGCAGGTGGTTTTCTTCCATGGCAGTCTTGGCGAAGATTCTTCACCGGATGAACGTGGTCCAACAGCGCTCTGATCATCAGTACTCTCCTTTTCTTTTCTTCAAGAACGGGGTTTAGAGCCCATGTTATCATCAGTACTCTTATATACTCTACTAGCGGTCTAGCGTTGTAACTAAAGATGGATGAGAGTAGCTGGAAAATGAAATTGTAAGATATAATTGATGGGCATGTGTTTGTAATGCCTTCTCACTAAACCATGAATGAAGCAATACACACTTTAGGTAATTAGGCCTTGTTCGGATACACATGTATCCATTTCAATCCGCATATATCAAAGTGAATTAGAGTGAAATTAAACTTTGTTTCATTCCAATCCACTCTAACACATATTGATCGAAGGGAATAGACATACATTGAAATAAGACCTTAGGCATACAGAATTGCTCGTGCATGTTGTGGGCTTACACACAGCCAAAATTGAATTGAGATATGTCTCTACGTTATTCGAGTTGTCCCCGTACCGTACATGGTGGTAAAGTTTCACCTTGAGCATGTTGGCCGCTGGCCGTCCTATGATCCCTTGAGGCTAAACGGCTTGTCACAAATTATATTAAGTGCTCTTGTGGAAAAGAAAAATTCTAGCAAATGTAAATATTGGTCTCCCTAGCTAGTACTTCCTCCGTTTTAAATTATAAGTTGTTTTAATTATTTTGGTACATCTATTTTGCTATGTATCTAGACATACGTAAAGTTTAGATAAAAAATAAAATAGATGTACCAAGAAAAATCAAAGAGGCTTACAATTTGGAACGGATGGAGTATTTGCTATGCTTACAGTACTGAAAATATTGCTACTCTCGTATATGAATATACGAGGTATTTGGTTCGTGGAATGAGGTAGTGTGTTTTTTCTCGAATACGCAAAAGATTTGGGTATCTTTGTATTCAAGACAGTTTTTTATAACCGTGCGAACGTGCCACTTTGGAGGGCATGATTTTACATCGAGCGTCGCCTCCTTACAAGAATCCTAAGGGGACTACTCGCGTATCAAACGACCTAAGTTTCGCGCACCGGCTTCGATCCATAGATCAACGGTTTGCCTGATGATGGAGAGAAGTTGAGAGGTTTGGCGCTGGCGCTGCGGAAGTATCTCACGTTTCGCTCTTTCCAAATCTCCCAGACTACCAAGGCGAATAATGTGTCCGCACCCTTCTTCTTGTGTCCATGCCACCTCATGCGTCGTTGCTCACACAACAATCTGGGAGGCGTCGACTCTAAGCACCGCTAGGATCGTTCACCAAATTTGTTTCTGAGAAGGAGCAAGCCGCAATGAGAATGAGGTAGTGTGTATTATTATTCCACTCTTTAGTTTTTTTATTTGGTTTGAATAAAATGAGTTGATCTATCCTCATCTACAACGGGTTGATTCCAAACTAAACGCTCCATTAGTGCATCGTGATGCCAAATTGCCAATTAGTGGGACGGTAAACAAGACGCTTCAATCTGCGTCGTCCCCAAAAAGTCAGCTCACGAAGTCGTAGGAGCCAGTGAGCCACCGCCCAGGCACGTGTCCCAGATCTGCGCTCGTCACGCAGCCGTCTTCCCCGAGTCCTTCCACCTCACCGTCAACGTCTCCCCCATCTGCGAGGGGCGCCACCCAAACCCACCGCGCGAGGTCGGCCGCGCACATCCCAGCGTCACCTAATAATAATATAGTACTCGTCGGCGATCTGCTCAGCTCCGCGCGGCGGAAGACACCACGGCACCGCCCATCCGCCGTGCTTGCCCGCGGGACGGGTCGTTGGTTACATTGCTCTGCCTCCTCGGCTCCTCCCTTATCTCCTCGCCCGTTTTGCTGACTCGGACGCCGGCCTCCCCCTTCCTTCGCCCACATCCGGCTTGTCCCCACGCGTGACGCGCCCACGACTCCTCGCCGTCCTCTTGTGATCCCCCATCTCGCTGCCAAACTCCAACACGCCATGCGCCCATGCCCTCGTGCGTAGATAGCTGCACTCAAGCTCTGATCCGAACCGATCCGATCCGACCACCATCCAAGGCGCCCGCGGCCGCCGTGACCCGTGATCGGGGTGACCCTCTGCGCCGCAGCGCCGCGCCACCTCCCCCCAAATGGCTGACATCCCCAGCGAGGCGCCGGTGGGCGCGTTCGCGATCGGCCCGACCACGGCGCTGGGCCGCGCCGTGGCGCTCCGGGTGCTGCTGTGCGGCTCCGCGGCGCGCCTGCGGCACCGCCTGGCCGCGGCGCTGCGCGCCGCGGTGTCCGTCGCGGCGGCGTGGCTGCACCCGCGCGACAACACGCGCGGGATCCTGCTCGCCGTCTGCGCCGTCGCGCTCCTGCTGCGCGGGCGGCGCGGCCGGGCGGGCCTGCGGGCGCGGGTGCAGTCCGCGTACCGCCGCAAGTTCTGGCGGAACATGATGCGCGCCGCGCTCACCTACGAGGAGTGGGCGCACGCGGCGAGGATGATCGAGCGCGAGGCCGCCCCGCGCCGCGCCACCGACGCCGACCTCTACGACGAGGAGCTCGTCCGCAACAAGCTCCGCGAGCTCAGGCACCGGCGCCACGAGGGGTCGCTCAGAGACATCGTCTTCTGCATGCGCGCGGACCTGCTCAGGAACCTCGGCAATATGTGCAACCCCGAACTGCACAAGGGGAGGCTGCAGGTACCTAATGCTCTGCCATCGCGTCGATTGAACCGAATTTCGGCGCCAATCTGATGACTGCTATCTCCTTTTAGAGAACATATATGGTTTAGCTAGGAGAAAATGGTGTGTCAATCTTCGCTAATTTTATTGTGTATACTTTCAATATTGTATCACTCGCTTTAGCATATTATTATCAGAGTAAATTTGGGGATGAACAATTCCCAGCTGTACATATCTGGACCTGACTAGGCAGATTCTGCTCTTCATTGCTGAATATGGAATAGGATTGAAAAGTAGAACAAGTAATAGTAGTTATCTATCCTGTTCCTTTAGAGTTATAAAATAAGATCTGCAAAACATTTAGCCTACAATCTACAAGTGACAATGACAATTGCATCATGAACATATTGCATCTTTAGCACATCTTCTTGTCAGGATGTTGTGTTTGCACTTTATATTTGTTCTTTTGTTTCACCCAGTGTTCAGGTGTTAGAGCTTGTAACACTAGTGTAGTACTATGTTGGTCATTGATTTATTTTATTGTAATGTTCTTGCTCACCAGGTCCCTAGACTCATCAAGGAATACATTGAGGAAGTATCTACTCAACTGAAAATGGTCTGTGATTCTGATTCAGATGAGTTGCCTCTTGAAGAGAAACTCGCATTTATGCACGAGACAAGACATGCCTTTGGTAGATCAGCCTTGCTGCTAAGTGGAGGTGCTTCATTAGGATCCTTTCATGTGGGTGTTGTTAAAACCTTGGTAGAACATAAACTTCTGCCAAGGATAATTTCAGGATCAAGTGTTGGCTCGATTATGTGTTCTATAGTAGCAACGAGATCATGGCCTGAGCTGGAGAGCTTTTTTGAAGAGTGGCATTCCCTGAAATTTTTTGACCAGATGGGTGGAATCTTTCCTGTAGTTAAAAGAATTTTGACACAGGGGGCTGTTCATGATATAAGGCACTTGCAGGTGCTTTTGAGAAACCTTACCAGCAATTTGACATTTCAAGAAGCTTATGACATGACTGGTCGGATTCTTGTTGTCACTGTTTGTTCTCCAAGGAAGCACGAGCCGCCTCGATGCCTAAACTATTTAACATCGCCTCGTGTTCTTATCTGGAGTGCAGTAACAGCTTCCTGTGCTTTTCCTGGACTTTTTGAGGCCCAAGAATTGATGGCAAAAGATAGATTTGGTCAAACCATTCCTTTCCATGCTCCATTCTTATTAGGCATAGAGGAGCGAACTGTTGCTCCCACTCGCCGCTGGAGAGATGGGAGCTTAGAAAGCGATTTACCCATGAAGCAATTGAAGGAACTATTCAATGTGAATCATTTCATAGTAAGCCAAGCCAATCCTCACATAGCTCCACTGTTGAGACTAAAGGAAATCGTCAGGGCTTATGGAGGCAGCTTTGCTGCCAAGGTATGTCAAATAGTATCTCATTTTTCTATTCTTTTTATTGAGTTTGTCTTATTTCCTCTTACAATGTCATATGACATTCCTTCCGACATACCAGGAATGGTAACATGTTAATGCCTAAGTAGCATAAAGTCCCACTACACTGCTAGAATTATTTGCTGCAAATGATAGATGGATACTCTGGCCAGATAGTTCATTTTACCAAAGTATCATCTGCAGGCATGTTATGATGTACTAATACGTGTTTATTATTTCTTGTATTTAGCTCGCTGAACTTGCCGAGATGGAAGTTAAGCATAGGTGTAATCAAGTTCTGGAACTTGGATTTCCTTTAGGAGGATTAGCTAAATTATTTGCTCAAGATTGGGAAGGCGATGTTACAGTTGTTATGCCAGCCACTCTTGCGCAGGTCTGCAATGTTTATATTCCCTCTCCTTTCATGCAAATGTTCTTTTGACATTATTCAAGCAAATGTCAGTTATTGACACGGTAATCAGTAAACTTACACATGATTTCTTTCCCACTATCATCAGTATTCCAAGATGATACAGAACCCGTCTTATGCTGAGCTTCAGAAGGCTGCGAATCAAGGTAGGAGATGCACCTGGGAAAAACTATCAGCCATCAGGGCAAATTGTGCCATTGAGCTTGCACTGGATGAATGTGTTGCCCTCCTGAACCACTTGCGTAGGCTAAAGAGGAGTGCAGAAAGAGCATCCGCATCGCAAGGATATGGTCCAGCAATCAGGTTCTGCCCATCTAGGAGGATTCCATCCTGGAATCTCATAGCAAGAGAAAATTCAACTGGTTCTCTTGAAGACGAAATTCTTACATCTCCTCAAGGACCTGGAGGAGTTGCTGGAACATCTACCAGAAACCAGTATTTTCAGAGAAGTGCACACGAGGGCAGTGACAGTGAATCTGAGAGTATTGATTTACACTCTTGGACAAGAAATGGTGGCCCTCTTATGAGAACAGCCTCAGCCAATAAATTCATCAACTTTGTTCAGAATCTTGAGATCGACACAGAATTCAGAACAATTCCATCGAGGGAAGACATAACTGATCCTGTGACACCAAATGCTGGTACCTTGGCAGCTCATGCAGTGGGTAGAGAAGCAATCGATAGGAGCTTGGACCATTCAGCTTTAGATATCCATGATACCATTACCCCTAGGTCGACATTTGGCCCTTCAACAAGTATCGTGGTTTCTGAAGGTGACTTGTTGCAGCCTGAAAAGATTGAAAATGGTATTTTGTTTAATGTTGTAAAGAGGGATACTCTGCTCGGGTCTAGTAGTGGAGTTGAGTCTCAAGGATCTCCTCGGGAACCAGATGTTGAAACAGTACAGACAGAGTGCCTTGATGGCGTGTCAGCTTCTGATGATGACGACGACGGCAAGGAACTAAATGCCATTGATGATGGAGCATCTGATCCCATGAGCAGAAATAATCTACAACATCAGGGGTACTCACTGGAAGATAATTTATATCATCCCTCTTCCTTAAATTCTGAAGATGAGACAAACACAAACAAAGCAGAAGCTGCATCTATTTTTGATATATGTACAGATATGCATCCGGCATCCATTAGCCTACCTGAAGGGTCTTCAGAAAAGACAGAACTGGAAACAGCAAAGATTCATGATGACAATTCAGCTGTTATGAATGATGAAGTTGCCTCAGGTGCTGGTAACTAAGAATTGTCCTCCCTCTAGCTTTAAGGCAGCAGATGTGTTTTGTGTTTGGAGAACTTCAAATCTAACCGTCATGAATTGGATGGAGAAGCTTTATGCTGTTTAAGTTTCAGAAGAAGGTCATCCAATGGCTTTGGTTCGAGTGAAGAACCGGTTATTATTTTCAAGGATAGAATTGAGATTCTAACATCTAGAAAAAATAAAACTGTACAAGTTGGCATTGATTTCAACTCAGCGAGAACTAATTGGACAGCAGCAGTTGTCATCTCAACTGGAATTGAAGATGCCTGATGACCAGATGCTACCTCAGAGCCTGTATACAGTGGATACAAGAGGCACCTGGATCTTCCATGAACATGGATATGCTGACACAGAAAGGTTAATCATCGATCCCATGCCTTGTTGGTAGTTTGCTTTAAAAGTAAACTGAATTGTGCAAATAACTGGGCAAGTAGGTGCAAATTTTCCAATGTCGATGGTATACTCAGTTGTCTTCTCATCCTAAAGGTAGTGAAAACAATGCTAAGGAGATCAAGCATGACTCCAAATAATTCTCTCATACGTGATGTGTAGATATGAGAGCATCATCAGTCCATTAAATATGATACATTGTCATCGTATGTGCAGCATAAGGCTTATTCTGAATGTGACATCTGCGATGCAAATCTCTTGTTAAAGACAAAGTATACCCAATTCTGAGTGAACTCTGTGCAGAGACTACGATAGGTTTTGAGCATATGCTTTTTTTATTATTTCGCGAGTAGGCCGTAGCCTGTTTTCATTAAGATCATTAAGAGGAAGGAAACATCGATGAGTTCCCGTTGTTTCACACCTGATGGCAATACGCTATTGTTTAGGAGTTAGGACCAACCAAGATTGTTGACAAGCCAGAGCCTGGAACAAGAGGGTTACAAAAACCTGTTCCTCATCGCTTCCTATACAGTATTTAATTTTTATCGGAACCATTTCAGAAACAATTTTCACGTGCTCTGCATCCTACTCGTACGAAACCGGCGCGCAGGACTTGTCCGCCCGCCTCACCGCCGGGAGTGCGCGCTTGCGTCGTCAGCCGGCACAGACGAATGCCAATGTGGCGGGAACTGAACTGATTAGCGGCGCAAGGGCGGCCGGGATGTGGCTCGGCTATGCTGTTCCATCACGTTGGGTTGCCAACAGCGGCTGATCCACGGCCGGCCGTTCCGTGCTGATGACCTGCTCGACGGCGACGCGCGCGGCGGTCTTCATATAATGATATGAAGATATGATAGATAGTAAATAGATATCTCTTGATGACCTCGCTTGACGACGCGGTCGTATGTATGAGCTCAGAGTCAGAGACGAGATGTGCTTGTGCTTCCCTTCACGGTGCATCATCGATCTGTTGCAACTGCATGCAAACTTTCCGGCGTTTCCGCGCGGCATGCTCGCGCGTGCTTGTGTTCCCGCGCACCTACGGCAACGTTACGTTCGGATACGGGAGACTGCGCGCCCCAATCAAACTTCAGTCAGGTCCGTGCGGCCTCCCAGGTCCCACCGAGAGATCGGATCTTTGTTCCACAGTTTCGAATCATCCGTAATCCGTTCGCCCATACTAGCTGTGCCTTACCTGTGTGCGCACCCTTTAATAGCTTTGGCGATCGTTGTGTGTGCCCATCGAACGTAAGATAATAAGACGGCCCCGGCCGGCCCGACGAGTTTTATGTTGACGTGGTTCAGCTGGGGACAGGCAAGAGCCATGCTTTCGAGCGTCCTCACTTTGGGCTGGCTACACGACGCAGCTCGGTGGAATCCACTGCGAGGCGCCAAAGCGAGATCCTCCAGATGCAGCAGATGCTCTCATGTGTCATGCGGCAGATGCTCTCATGTATCCGTGCCTGGTCGTCGTCGTCCAGTGCAAAAAAATGCTAGCTAGTAGTAGCAGTAGGGGCCGGGTCTCGCGGTTCCTGATGGAAATAAGGCATGCTGTATCCGAATCCTATGTTTCAGGCATGTGTCGTCGTAGTAGACTAGAAGGGCCTTCCGGCGGAAAGGTCTTTGCATGGCGACCAGACGTACAACGATGCTCGAAAGTGAAATTATTGGCCATGTAGAAATATCGTAAGCACTAGTCTAGTAGGGCGCTAAATTCGATCGGTGGCGCCAAATACTCCTATTTGCGGCTGTGTTCCTCCCCGAGCACTCTTTATGCGTGGGGAATATATGAGAAAATAGAAAACTGCGATAGGGCTGTATGGCATCAGGCATATATCAATCAGATCAGATGGAGAGCATGATCCATAAGCATCGATCGATCGGTGGCGACCCTCTGTACCAATTTATTAGGTGAATGTCTAAGTTTCTCTTTTGCAGTTGCTAGGCTCTCTGGTCACCACGCCTTATTTCGCCTGCATCACAATTCACAACTCTGCTGGGCCACAATGCTCACTTGCTCAGCCTAAGGAACGGCCTTAAGTCCTTAGCACCATTACTTTTCGAGTCTTACATGACTATAATGCATGTTCAGATTCAGTCAGTGACTCCATTAGCGCATTATTGCTTTGTGCTACTATAGTTGCAGGGTCCACAGTCCACACAAATTAAACGTGACCTATGTACTGACAGATACTTGACGGACGCTTTGATGGCATTTGTAGAGTGCTGCAGCTTTCGGAAAATCCAAGAAGGTGGATTTTCTTTTTTCTGAACATACCTCGCACGTGCTTCTTTAAGAGAAAACAAAGTGTTTTTTTTTTTTTGAACCTAGAAAACAAAGTGTTACAGCGTAAGTGCAACAGCCAGACACCTCAGATAGCGAATGCCGATTCTAGGCTTAGATGAACGCCCTTGGAACCTACAACTGGAGCCTCTATCCTACAGAGTCATACGGCCGGCACATACCCAGACGATGATATATAGCTGAAAGTGTAGAAAAATGACTCGGAGAGCATATGCAATCCCCTGTTTGCCTGCTGCAATCCAGTAGTTGCCGACTTGCCTTCAACTACCAATCAGTACGTTTTTGTCCGGCAACTTTGAAACGCCATGAAAAACAATGTGACTGCGCTGCCTTCCAGATAAACCACGAACCAAAAGTTATCAAAAAAAAAAAAAAAAAAAACGAACCAAAAGAACGAGGGTGTCGTTTCAAAAAAAAAAAAAAAAAAAAAAAAAAAAAAAGAAGGAGAGAGAAAAGAACGAGGGTGTCAAATCCATTATGCAAGCATATTGCCCAACGTCCGTCTCCTTCTACGAGCTATTTGGTGAGAGACCATTCTTCGGGAAGCGCCGGGGATATCGCCATTCAAGAACGGCGTCGATATACGCCATTATGAAGTCACGACGCAACCGCTAGAATGCCATCCAGGCGATTTTAGAGCCTTCTATCCCCGTTCTGCCCCTGCCTTATCTCTGTTTCACCGGGCACGGAACGGAGACCGCGCCAGAACGGATCGAGCCTCGCTCGCTCTTCTTCTCCGCCGCGACGCCAGGTCGTCTTCTTCACCTCGCTCCCCACGCCCGCCCACCCTCCATTCACGGACGCCACCGTGCGCAACATGGGGGCGGAGGCCCTGTGCGGCTTCATCAGCTCGTCGGAGATCCAGGCGGCGGCGGCGCCCTATCACGGCAGGCGGCACCTGGCCGGTGCGTGCGCGCGGGTGGCGGCGCGGTGCGCGACGGCGCTCAGGGCGGCGTCGAGCTCCGTGGACACGATGACGACGTCGCGGGGCCTGGACTTTGCCGTGGTGGAGATGAACACCGCCGTGGAGGAGTTGCAGGCCGACCTGAGGGCGCTCCTGTCCAGGCTGTTGCTTGCCTGCGAGGCAACGACGACGACGGCGGAGCCTGTGGCGCCGATGGTAGGCGCGGCGCAGCTGTTCACGATCACCTCGCCAACTTCGAGTCAGCAGGCGATATGCACCCGCCATGGCTTGCTCTGGATGTTGCGCATGGCTTCGGATAGATGTTTTTGAATCTGATCGACCAGCAATCGAATTGTTTATTGATGAATGCTTTTGACAAAGGCGTGCATGAGAAGTTGGAAACGGACAAGCATGCAGTAATTATCGGTGCCGTGGTCGGCCTCCGCCATAGCCGCTTCCAGGTCGGCGTAGGTGAACCGGGTTGGCAGGCTGGGATGAGCACGTCCTTGTTGAGGCCCTAGTTGTCAGAAGGACGCAGCTGCGTGCGCCGATGCCTCGTGAGCCTGTTTGCTTGACGTGCTGCGGCCGGCACCTCGTCAGCCACTGCGTTGCCATGACGTAGAGCAGGAGGTCGCAGACGCATTAGTTGGCCGGCGTGGCCGAGACGGCGGCGGCGGCGGGCCGAGACGGAGGCGGCGGCGGTCCATACATACATGGGCCACCTGATGCCAGCAGGCAGGCGTGGGGAGAGCGCTCGCGTGGAGAAGAACTAGCGCGGCGCCGATCCGTTTGGAGCTCCCGTTCCGTCGGCCTTCTCTGTGAAAGAAAAGAAAAAGGAAATGAAAAGGACAGGGGTAGAATGGGGATAGAAGGCTTCAAAATCGTCCGAATGGCATTCTAGCGGTTGCGTCGCACTTCATAATGGCATTTTGACGAAGCTCCGTTGCAGAATGGCGTATCCCCGAAGCCCACTTCCCAGAATGGTCTCTCACCAAATGGCTGCTCCTTCTACAATGCAACACAACCACCACTCCACTAGGACTGCATCATCCGACTCCGGCGGCGCACTAGCTAAGCTAGCTCATCACTCACTGGGATCATATGGTGATCAATGAGTACTGGGACCAAGTCACTTTGCCCTGCTGCACAGTACGTGCCACCAGAGGATCCGTCCGGTATCACCCCTCTTGTCTGGTTCACGTTCCGGAGTATTTTTCTAAGTGCGTTTCATGTCCGATGCAAGTGAATGTCTTGCGCGGCTCCGATCCAGCTCCGTCACCAACCCTCGCAATCAACACATGTCCTAGCCTGTATATTGATGTGCTCATCACCACAAGACACGAGTGATGTTGAAATCTCCCACAAGTGCACATGCACCCATACAAGAATCCAAGATTTCCTGATAGGGCCTACGGGCAGCAGATCCAGATGACCACTTGGGAAATGATGAATGTTGGATATCCAAATTGGGAGTTATCCCAAATCCATATTATCCTCTAAAACACTAATAAGGATATATGTATTCATATTCGATTGTGATACAATATAGATGCTAATATAGATGCATCTGAATCTGAATCCTTTTCTGTTAATTTCTCTATCCAAATCTGTAATTCTGTATTTAAAAAATACGGATGATGTCCAGGGGCTAGGACCAAGCATTCCTACAACTCCTACTTCAAGGACTACCTACTGGCTGAGGATGTAGAAGACCTCGATGAGCTGTTCCTAGCGTGCAAGGCGATGTCCGGTGTAGCAGCTTGCCGGCCTTTGGCCACTCCCCGTAGGTCGCATGCGTAGCTTAGGTTGATCCAAATAGATCCCAGGGTCACTACTACTACAGAGTTAAGGGAAAGGTAACGAGCGATTCAGAGACGGCTTTCTCCACCTGTCAGAAATAAACCTTGTTCAGACGGGTAATAAATCCGACCGTTCTTATGGACAGGAACAACCTATCTTAGAGCCCATCGAGGTTCTGATCAGGACAAACTTCTACCTTCTTAATATAATGATACACAATGCCCTTGTGTATTCTAGAAGAAAAAATATGGATGATGTATGTCCAATACTATCCATATCTGTGAAAAACAAAGTACTTAGTGAAACTACCTAATAGATACATCTATGCTTAATGACTAACAATATTTATTTTAATGTTGTTAATGATGTACCATTGAAACGATTTATTATATATAACTAATGATTCATGATATTGATTTTAACATTAATAATGTTGTTTAGAAGTTAAATTAAATTATTTTTGAACTTTTTAGAAAAGGAAAATATTTTTAATATAACTAAACTATATATGGCCAAGTAATAGTTTTTGAATATTTGGCATTTAACTTTTTTTTTAAAAAAAATGTGTCCATGACTAATTCATATTCATTATGGAAGTCAGTTTGTATTTTGAAAGTGTTTAAAACTAAAGTTATCACTATATTGATATCTGAATCCGAGCTAATCTTTTCTTGAAAATAATTAGTGACATCTATATCCGATATTATTTATTCCATACGAATTGTGGGAGGTCAGCTTAAAAGAAAGCTTGGAGACAAGCTCGTACGTAGTCGGCCGGCTTGGGACGTCTCGGCCGTGCGGAGCGCCTGAGCCGACGTGCGACGCGGCCGCGCGCCGATCTATCAAGATATGGGTCCCCGGCCCGTTCGTGTTGCTCCGCCAAGCGCCCGCCGCTCCGCGAGTCGGCATGCATGATGCACGGTTCTGTTCGGCGACGTGATGCCAATGCGACAAGGCATCGATCACCATCAGAGGCGCGCGCGTCATGCATGCCCCGGCAGCCCGGCCCCCTGGTAACCTGCTCACGCCTTTGACGCCGGGCAGCTGCCGTGTGTGTTCCATTTCATCATATACCCGTGCACGTGGATACCGTCGTCGGCCAACAATTGAATCGAATAATAAGACGAAGGCGCGAGGGCGACATGGATCATGGACTACTGATGAGTGATCAGGAAGGGCTCGGCCGCCAAATCGGAGCTGCCGCGCCTCGCAAGTCCCAACCGACACGGCAAAACTCGATCGATCACAGGGGTAGAAACCGTAGAGCTCATCATCGGCATGGACGAGCGGGTCTCGTCGTGGCTGTCGACCCTCGACGGCGACGACGACGCGCGCGTTTGGACGGGGGCGCGCCCGCCGCGCGCGGCGGCCCCCCTTCTTGCGCACACGACACGACGCGGTCATGCGTGCATGGTGAATTGGTGATCCATTTGTTGCAACTGAACTCGGTCGTACTGCAATCATATCGTATCATATGACCACGTCAGTGGACGCGCGCGGGCCCAGCAACAACTTGTTGGGGTCGCTGCTGCCTGCCCCTTGGCTTTTGTTCCGTGAAGGATCGAGTGACTTTCATGCACGGTTCCGGTCGCTCTCCCCGGTGTCCCGTCGTAAACAGCCTGATCGATGGACATGGTTCGGCTGGGGACAAATGTGCTTTTTAGACGCTGTCGCTTCGCTTTTGGCTACAGCCCTGTATCGACGACTGGTGCCTCCGTGGAATCCACCGCCGGGCGCCAAAGCCAGATGCTCTCTCAATCTCTCATTGGTGTGTGTCCCTTGGACGTATACATGCATCTTCATGTACACCAGTAGCTAGCTAGCTACGTGCAGTGCAGCGAAACAAAAGGAGAGGGAGCTGAAAGAAAAAAAAGGGGACCGGGTCGCGGAGCCCGGGGCTCGGACTGAATACGCACGGCGCGCCTCGTGGCGCGCCCTTTGGGTGATCGGACAACTACACCTGAGCAGGACGACGAGATGACGATGCGATCGGAAGCATCCAATGAAATGGTCGACGTGAGATATCGATGCGCCCAATGCAAGCGTTTCAAGCATGCGTTTCAAGCATGTGTGTGCAGCTAGCGCATATGCGCATGATGCAGGCCTGCAGCAGCAGGGCACCCTCTGGCCACTCATAGCTTGCCGCGATGCGTACAATGATAGGATCAAAACGAGACGGGTCGTCCGGTCCTATCGACGCGCATAAATGTCAATCACTCAGTTCTCAAGTGCTACCCTATTCGTTGGATCTACTGGCACTTACCAGCTAGCGATTGAGTAGTGTTTTTTCTCTCACAACAAATCAACAGCTGTGAGAATGATCGACCAAACCAACAAGGTAGTACATGCACGGAGCACTCGGAGTTAGCTAGCTAGTGCGCGAATTTGATCTCGATGGGCCGGGAACCAAATCCAATATATACTGCCTAGCTAGATAGATAGAGTAGTTCCTAGCTAGTTCCTCTCCTACCGCAGCCATGTAGTATTATCATAGCGAATATGTGAGAAAACGGCAAGCTGCGATGGGAATCACCCGGGGACGACTCTGGCTATCTGCTAAATATAGGAAACCATATAGTGTCCATCCATTGTTGCTAGCTAGCCTCTAGATTACGCACGCCTTCTTCCATCCAGATGGCTATAATGCTCAGCTTAAATGGCAAATTCCTAACAGCAGTGACGGACCTAGGATATTTGCATAGGGTATGCGACACAAAAATTTTGACATGTAATTCATGAAAATCATGTGTGAACAGTGGTAAAATTCGCAACATAATTCTTTATGCAAGCACCAAATAACACAATAAATGTTTTTAGAACACGCTTATGCGTGTATTTCATAACACAATAAATGTTAAATTCACTAAAGTACAATATATAGTTCAAATGTAATGTTACTAATTTGAATTTAGACATAAAAGAGACTTAATCATCCGAGTTTTTAGTCACTCATCTTCATCTACCCCTAAGAAAATATCCCCCTCAATAAATGTGACTAAGCTAGTTATTTTTTGGCAATATATTTGGCAAACTATGAACCATTCTCTATGTTGGTATATTAATCTTGGGCGGAGACGGGAAAACTGCTTGACTCAGAGTACATGCGGGCATGCATGCTATGTTTAGGGAGAAGCATGAGCCAATACTTCTCAATCTAATCTTCACTTTTTTTCTTAGCCATATATAACATAGTAGCTGTTACCGGAGCCAGGGTATGCGGCCGACCACCCCCGCATACCCCTAGGTCCGTCCCTGCCTAACAGGATAGAATGCTCCTAAGTCCTAACAATTAACAACCCCACTAATACAGATTCTATGAGAGACATCACATTTTACTTTAATTTAAAAGCGGTTTGAAAGAGCATTTGCTTTCCCAAATAGTTAAGCAACTCAATGGCAATAGCATATATGATGTAGTCCAAGGAGTAAATTGTAGCCCGTTGTCTCTACAAGTCAGGCAGAAAATTCAAACATTTATTTATTTTATTAAGTTCTCATATTATGAATTTCAATATCTTTTTTATTTTTCAAATAACACAGACATACAACAAACTTGTAGTTCTCAACGTGATATACACTTTGTAGTCGACGACATTTTCATTTGACATCACTTAGAGGCCCAGATATTCATCTTTTGTTCTTATAGTTTTTGGAATTCAAATTTTTGAACTTTTCAAATAACCTCAGATGTCATGCATATGTCTTGTACCAAAGATGTAGTTCTCATGCATCAAGATCTACAATTTTGTAGCTCACGATAAGTCATTTTTAGACCCCATATATTTGTTACAAGGCCCTTGATACATTTTAAAATAATTTCATTGTTTCTAGAGGCTAGAAATCATTCCCACCAAAAGGTTGTTCTCCAATGAAAATTAGCAATAGATATGTAGTGGGATGGTAAGGGAGGCCTGCAAATCTTGTTAGTACTTATGTTATGTCTTGTACAAATAAATATTTAGTTGTGTAATTACATTAGATTTATTATGCAAGATCCGCTTCGTGCTTGGCGGTGGAAGGAGACATAGTACCTATATCTTTATCTTTATCTCTTATAAACTACCTAATCCCCACTACAAATCTCTAAACATGAAAGCCATCCACACCATCCCCACGACTAATTATCCACATCATCTGTCACTAGTAACAATGTCATGCCACTAACTTCCAATCTCTTAATTGCAAACTATCCACATCATCTCCACTTCACTTCATTCCAAATTCTCCGTATAATGCCAAATTGTATTTAGACAGTCAATAATATGATTAAAAGTTATTGCTTATTTAGACTGCTCTAAGTGGTATTATTGACTGACTTTTAATCATGTTACAATCTTACATAGACTATAGTACATGCCTTAAAGCCCTTTGTATTTGCACCTCTCAGTGTCTTGTTTCAACAACCTCCAAGCTTCATCAGGTTGTCCGTCACGGGCGCTGAAAGCCACGCCCGACCGAGCCCAAACTGCGCCGGAAGCCAGGGGCACGCAACAAGCAGCCCACACACTACAACTGCAAGAAAGCCTCAGTGCAGTTACTGGCACCAGGCATTCCCATGCTTGTCCATGTCCATCCAATCCAGCTCATGCACTTGATCAGTCATCCAGACTTTCAGAGGCGGGGAATTGTAATTGTACATCCATTGCTAAAAAAGTGGTCTTGATCACTCATTTGTCGGCAGAGGTTTATCCCTCGGACTGGGAGTGAGTACCAAGAGGCGGAGACGCTGACTACTGAGATCACTACTGACGGCAGCTATACAGTCACACGGTTTGCCTATAAATAGTTCATCCAGTCGCCCATCTTGTAGCTTGTGTGCATAGTGTTGTGAGCGAGAATGGAGGTCTCAGCCATGGACATGGAGGAAGCCCTCCCCAAGGCGACGGCGAGGAGGAAGGGAGGCCTCAGAACTATCCCCTTCATCATCTGTAAGAATTCTTTCTTCTAGCGCCCCCGCATGCTTAATTTTGCTTGGTGCGGGGTTGATCTGCTTGGCATGCAGCGAACGAGATCTTCGAGAAAGTGGCCACGTTCGGGCTGACGGCCAACATGATCCTGTACCTCACCAAGCGGTACCTCATGCCCGCCGCTCTCGCCACCGAAGTCCTCTACTTCTGGAACGCCATCTCCAACTTCCTGCCCATCTTCGGCGGCGTGCTCGCCGATGTCCGCCTCGGCCGGTTCCGGGTCATCGCCCTCGGCTCCTGCGTCAGCCTCTGCGTAAGCAACTGCTCCATGATGCAGCAGGCAATTGGTTCACTCGCCGCCATGCTAATTATATTGCTCCTTCAATTCCTGACCAGGGGATGTGCCTGCTGTGCCTGACGGCGATCCTCCCGGTGTACAAGAAGACCGCGGAGTGCGCGGCGGCGGCGAAGCCGGACGACGGCTGCGCGGTGCTGCCGTGGCAGCTGCCGCTGCTGTTCACGTCGTTCGCGCTCATGTCGCTCGGGTCGGGCGGCATCCGGCCCTGCACGCTGGCGTTCGGCGCCGACCAGCTGGACAAGCGGGACAACAGCGCCAAGAACGTGCGGACGGTGCAGAGCTTCTTCAACTGGTACTACACGGTGCTGGGCCTCTCCATCGTGTTCGCGTCCACCGTCATCGTCTACATCCAGCAGGCCAGGGGCTGGGTCGTCGGCTTCGCCGTGCCCGTCGTGCTCATGATCACCGCGCTCACGCTCTTCCTCCTCGGCTCGCCCTTCTACGTCAGGGCGCCGGCCGACAGGAGCGTCCTCATCGGCTTCGTGCAGGTGCTCGTCGCCAGCTACAAGAACCGCCGCGAGCCACTGCCGCCGGAGACCGCCGACGCCTCGGGCTTCTACAACAAAGCCGGCTGCAAGCCCAGGGCTCCCACGGGCAAGCTGAGGTACCTGAACCGGGCGTGCGTGCTCAGGAACCCGGGCAAGGACGTCGACCCTGACGGCGCGGCGTGCGACCCGTGGCGGCTGTGCACGGTGCAGCAGGTGGAGGACGCCAAGGCCGTCATCCGCGTGATCCCGATCTGGTCGACGGGGATCATGCCCGGCGTGGTCGTCGGCCAGCAGATGTTCCCGACGCTGCAGGCCAATACGATGGAGCGGAAGGTGGGCAAGCTGGACATTCCCGCGGCGTCCTTCGGCGTCTTCGCCATCCTGACGCTCACCGTCTGGGTGGCCGTGTACGACCGCGTGCTGGTGCGGCCCCTGTCCCGGCTCACGGGGCACGCGCGCGGGCTCAGCCTCCGGCAGCGGATGGGCGCCGGCCTGGCGCTCTTCGCCGTGGCCATGGGCGTGGCCGCGCACACCGAGAGCGTCCGCCGAGCAGCCGCGATCGCCCAGGGGCTCGGGCGCCCCGACAGCGACACAAACCAGGCTGTGCACATGTCGGCCATGAAGCTGGTGCCGCAGCACTGCCTGATGGGACTCGCCGAGGGCCTCAACCTGATCGGGCAGATCGAGTTCTACTACTCGGAGTTCCCCAAGACCATGTCCAGCATCGGGGTGTCGCTGCTCGCGCTCGGCCTCGGGTTCGGCGCCATTCTGGGCGCTGTCCTCGTCGCGATCATCCACGCGGGGACCCGGAGCGGCGGCGGCGACGGCTGGCTGCCGAGCAACCTGAACTTGGGGCACTACGACCGCTACTACCTTGTCCTGGCGGTGCTGTGCGCAGCCAACGTGGTGTACTTCGTGGCGTGTGGCCGGGCGTACGGCGAGGAGGGGCAGAACCGGGTGGTGGCCGCCGACGCCGAGGCGGAGGACGACAAGGAGGAGGAGGGGCACAGAGCGGTGATCATTTAGGCTTAGGCCATGGTAAACTTTGAGCAGAGCACCTAAGGAAAAGTATGGCCGGCGTTGATATATATATCTGAGACTGAGATGGTCTCTTGCTCTAGTGTGAATCTCGTACATATGCTAACCTATATGCTGACATTTCAAGTGAAAGTGATTAATCTTGAAATGTTGAATATGGTCAGTAGTACTGTTGTGTTGTGACGCGAGTCTCGAATGTCGCATCATGCATTGTACGTGCATTCTGCCTTCAGAATTCAGAGATAGAGAGAACTTCAGTCCCATTGGTCGCCCGTACCTTGTCCACTTCCCCAATCCCCTCCACCGTCTGTCCGTCTCCCACCCCTCAAGATAGCTCAATGCCACTGCCAATTGCCAAGTGCCAAAGTGTCAGCTGCTCCAGTGTGTTATGAACACATCGAGTCAGGGGCCAAACTCATCTGATGGACTATGGTTTCAAGCATGTCGATTCCACAAGTTTATAAATTGTGAAATGGTTCTCTCTAACGAGAATTCTCTTTGGCGGGTTTGGCCGATTATATTTCTTGCTTCCACTGTATATAGCCCAAAATTAATGTCATGCGGGAGTCGTTAAAAATACCAAAATAGCACTAGACGATCTGACGTTAAAAATTAGTAACATTTGGTCGGTTGTTGTATCTCGTTTTCTCAGATGACTGTCGAACGTTATTGTTATCTTGCTTTAGCGTTCTCTTATGCACTAGCAATTGTAATCCATTTAAGTGCAACAAGTTAAAGTGGATTATTGCCTATGCACGTGAAATGGAGCGGTTTTGGTCGATTATGTTTCTTGCTTCCACTGTATATAGTCCAAAATTAATGTCACGTGGAAGCCGTTAAAAATACCAAAATAGCATTAGACAATCTGACGTTAAAGATAAGTAACGTTCGGTCGGTTGTATCTTGTTTTCTCAGCTGACTGTCGGACGTTATTGTTATTTTGCCTTAGCGTTTTCTCTTATGCACTAGCAACTGTGCCTTTTTACTTAATCCATTTTAAGTGCAACAAGTTAAAGTGGATTGTTGCCTATGCACGTGAAATGGAGCGGTTTTGGCCGATTATGTTTCTTGCTTCCACTGTATATAGTCCAAAATTAATGTCACGTGGGAGCCGTTAAAAATACCAAAATAGCATTAGACGATCTGACGTTAAAGATTAGTAACGTTCGGTTGGTTGTTGTATCTTGTTTTCTCGGCTGACTGTCGGACGTTATTGTTATTTTGCCTTAGCATTTTCTCTTATGCACTAGCAAATGTATCTTCTTACTTAATCCATTTTAAGTGTGACAAGTTAACGTGGATTATTGCCTATGCACGTGAAATGGAGTGGTTTTGGCAGATTACGTTTCATGCATCCACTGTATGTAGCCCAAAATTAACGTCACATGGGAGTCATTAAAAATACCAAAACCACATTGGACAATCTGACGTTATAAATTAGTAACGCTCAGTCGGTTGTTATATCTCGTTTTCTCAGCTGACTGTCCGACGTTATTGTTATTTTACCTTAGCATTTTCTCTTATGCACAAGCAACTGTATCTTTTCACTTAATCCATTTTAAGTGCCAACAAGTTAAAGTGGACTATATTTAAGTTTTTATCTGCCCACAAAAGGTCTTATTTTTTAAGTTTATTTGTGTTTATATGATTATTTGTGATTTTTTTAATCAAAATTTAGTCTGCAAGTCAAATGATTCCACAAAGTTATTCTTATTTGTCACTCTAAATGTTTCTAAGAGAATCTGAATATGAAATGTTTATATGAGAATCTGCATTAGTACCAAATGACCCTAAATCTCACTCTCACCGTCCAATTCTTTAGTCGTCTTGACATTGTGTCCGCTACTGAGTTTTGCCACAAAGAAAAAACGAATCTCCTCATCCCCCGTACACCAGGTTGCCCCGACTCCACATGAAGATCAAAGGATTGACGTCCTCATTAGAAGGCAAAAGGAAAAAGGCCAAGCAAGTATAGTTCTGGAAATGAGAAAAGAGATAAAAAAAAAGATGAGATCAATTACAATCTCTGACACTTTTGGTCATCGCATGTAATAAGGAACAACCATATGCATTAATCGATATAGAAACTGGAATATCAATATATTCTCTTTTCTAAAAAAACAAGCTTTGCTCTAGCCATGAACTAATTCCAGGAAGGTAGCTTTTCTTCACGCGTACTAGTATAACTAGGTTGAAGACTTTCATGAAGACGCTCACTTGTAGCTTCCTCACCCCCTGAAAATGAGGTTATTTCTCGTCTTCCAGATGCTCCAACACAGGGTACCGATGATCACGACTAAGCTGGGCTTCGAAAGCTTCTACGGTCCCTAGGATTGTGGTATATTCAGCCCAACAAGGTTCCAACACGCTTTTGGAAAGTCACACTGCAAAAATAGATGATCTACAGACACGGTTGGAATTGGAAGATTCAAAAGCATGTTCTTCTTTCTTAGGAATGTTATGTTTTTCTACATATATATTGTTGGTCAAAGTTTCACTTCACTGACTAAAATTATGTCTTGAACGACATGTAAGTGATGAAATAAAATAAGACTTATGTATAGTGTATAATTTTATTGCATATTTAAATGTCGCATGGTGTTTTAAGATAAAATATTCTCAGTAAAGTTTCACAATGAAACAAAATGCTTAGTGGAGTAACGTTCAATTTTCAATGCATCGGAAATGGTACGCATTGGGTTTTATCGGGATAAAACTCATCCTCTCTTTCACCTCGTTCTTTCCATGTTATTTTTGCTGATGTACCACTTTATTAAATATTAGAGAAATGACTTTACCCGTCCAAAAGTCCAACTGCCAGTTACCACTGAGCATTGAAGTCTTAACAAAACTCCAGCATGGTGCCGTGTCACCATCTCATCTCTAGCATTTTCCTTGTCTTGTAGCATCCAAATACTAATTTACATGCAGTGCGGAGCACCGCAAAGACTCAGACTCAAAGAAGAAAGAGATCATCGCCCTATTCGCTTGAACTTATCATCATGACATGCAGTGCTTTTCTCTCACAAGAAAACACCATCAGACGTACAAAGCCATAAACCATCACTCGTCACTTGTTATGAGCTCTTCTCAGCCAACGCCATAGAAAACTTGCAAGAAACATAGGAGCAGCTGACAGTGGGATCAACAACTGAACAAAGCCAAGGTTAAAGAAAGGCATCTTCCCTGCTTCTGTTAGCAGTTCACAGGCACTCCATCGTGTGAGAGTGAGACGGTGACTGTGACGCCACCTTCTTGAACCGATTTGATAGCGTCCAAACCGAACCTAGCAGTCCCCTGACCTGAGCGACTACGCGTGCTCCGGGACCTTTTGCGCGATTTTCTGAGAGAAATACAAGTGCCCCCACGAAACGGCCGTCCGTTTCTGCGCTGATCTCAGACTCAAAGGCCGCCCTTCCCAGCACTCGTCCGTCCATCCGACGTCGCTCGGTCGCCGCGACGCAACCATAGCCGAGCCAAAGGAGCAACGAGGAGAAACAGGGCACGGAATCCAGTGCAATACACATCATCGTGCAACGCATGCGTCAATGCGTGTGTATATGTCGGGGCGTGTGAGAGTTGACACCAGACACCTCCTGCTGAGGGCGAAGGAGATGTGATCCATCGGAGTGAAAAGGCAAGGTGGAGGCAGGCAGAGAGCCTTGCCCTGCATCACCGGTACGTGGTGGCCGGCTGTTTTTGGTGTATAAAGTGTGCGGGCACTGTCTTTTTTTGGTTGGGATGAAGATGAAGTGTGTTGGTTCAGGTCTCTTCTTGATCGTGTCAAACGGAACAGCTGAAGCGCATCTTTTTGACTTTTGTGCAGGGGAGCAGCAGCTAACTATAAATTCCTTTTAGTAGTCATTGTTTAATGCTTCAAGTTGCTGCGGTTACAACTATTGATTTGTTTCACTTCCATTTATATTGAAAAATAAATAAGTCTGAGTTTCGGCGGATGGTTTCTACGGCTGATAAAAGGATTTGCTATTGTACAGGCGCCTGAAATTGCCATTTGTTTCAAGCGATTGATCTGAGCTGTTGCATCTTGATTCTACGCTCCACCTCTGTCTCCCATTCATCTTCTTTCTCCTGCCTGAAATCGCATCGCCTGAAACTCGTTCCAGTCGTGAAGGATAAGGAATGTGGTTGATAAATCAGCCGATTGATGTCGTTTTATTGTGCGAGAAAAATATTGAACATAACTAATAAGCCGAGCTAATAAGTTCAAGCGAACAGTACAGATGAATTTCTCTTTTAGAAAAAAGAATAGTTCACAACCAATGTATGACATTGCCACAATATCAATCATGGCCCCTACATGCGTGGCCAAGTTGAACAAGCATCTTGTTTCGAAAAGGAAGACATGAATAGGCGTACTTTCGTGCATAGATCGGCCAAATGTTGATGCAAGTACATTGACAGTTCGTTCATGTTGATGCAAGTACATTGACAGCTCGTTCGTCTTTCTGTCCCCCTGCATCGCTCATCCAGTGAAGGGATTTGGATGCAGCTCGATCGTACACGGCTGCACTTGCGAAACGAAGGCTCTCGCTACATACTCATAGGTGCGGTACTGCTGGTAGCATGAATGATATGCATGTGGGTACAAACTAAGGGCGGTGATTAGTGACGAAACATGCCAAATCGGGGTGCTTCCGTGCTTGCGATTAACATCCTCCTTTTGTTCATTTTCGGCAGAAGAAAACCTCAGTCTTTTTTACATTCATTCACATCAAAAGCGAAAAGTTCAGAGGACCTGCTCCGTCTATGTCGGGCAAGCAAACGGAAACGATGGCGATGTGCTTGCACATGCTGCGTCGGGTAATTTCCTGCTAGCGATTTGCCGCTGGGCGATGGCTGCTGTGTGTGTGCTTATTAGCTTACACGGTTTGTCTTTACCTAGACGGGAGCTACTAGCTGTCGGCCTTTGGCCCTTGTGACCAACCTACCGTCTACCGGTGAATCTATTTAGTGCCCCTTGCTGTGCTGAGATATGCAGTGGCGCTCCTCCGGCTCCGGCCAAATCTTTCAGTAGCGTTTGCGCTTGCGTTCGGTTCCGGCCGGGCAGCGCCATGGAGCCCTCTCTTGCTTCCGAGACTGAGTCGGCAGGAGAAGAGTGCTTCAAGGGCAAGAAGGGCGGGTTCAGAGCCCTCCCCTTCATCTTCTGTGAGTTCCGATCCTCTTCTGAAACTGACTATTGGTCATCGTCCTCAATTTTCTCTCCTTTTTGTCATTTTGTTCTCTACAAGAGCCTTTGCTTGCAAGTAGCACGGGATCTTCAAGTAGTTCATCTTCTTAATTCTCATTGTCCTTTGTTCTCAAATAATTCTCATTGATCACCTAGCTTCCTTTCGATTTTAATGGTGAATTCTTTCTGCGTTTTGGATGATGCCTAGCAAACGAGATGCTGGAGAAAGTCGCTGGATTCGGGCTCAACACCAACATGATCACGTACCTGACCAACGAGTACCACCTCAGCACCGTCACCTCCCAAACGATGCTCTTCGTGTGGGGCGCCGTCTCCAGTTTCGCGCCGATCCCCGGCGCCATCGTCGCCGACATGTACCTCGGCCGGTTCATGGCCGTCGCGCTCGGCTCCGTCGCGTGCCTGTTTGTAAGTACATACTTGGTCAACTGATGACATCACGAGTTCACTGCCCGTCTGTCTTTTTCCTCTCAGCTACCGTCTGTCTTATTCACAGGGGATGGTCTTCCTATGGCTGAGCGCCGTGATCCCTGGCGCGCGGCCGGCTGAGTGCAGCGGCGGCGGCGACCAGTGCGCACCGCCGGGGATGCGGCACCTCGCGTGGCTACTCGCCGGGTTCGCATTCCTGTCCCTCGGCGCAGGCGGCGTGCGGCCGTGCTCGATGGCGTTCGGCGCGGACCAGTTCTCGAGGCACCCCAGGGAGCACCGGCTCAGGATCCTGCAGGCCTACTTCAACGCCTACTACGCGTCCATCGGCGTGGCGTTCACGGTCGCCGTCACGGCCATCGTCTACCTGCAGGACAACGTCAGCTGGAACGTCGGGTTCGCCGTCCCGATGGGCCTCATGCTGCTCTCCACTGTCAGCTTCTACCTGGGATCCGGCCTCTACATCAAGTTGAAGGGCAAACGGCAGATGCTCGCCGGGATAGGCGCCGCCGTCGGTGCGGCGGTCAGGAACCGCGGGGCTCGGTTGCCGGACAAGACCGCCGATGGCGTGTACCATCACCTCAAGGACTGCAAGCTCGCTGTACCCACGGACAAGCTGAGGTACGTCACTCACTCACGTGTCACGTCACGCCCCAACATGCAGCAGAAGCAACGTTTCATTGCGTGGTCTGACGAACACGTTGGCGTTTGAGTTCAGGTTCTTGAACAGGGCGTGCTTGGTCCGTGGCACCAAGGAGGACGCGCCCTGCAACGGCTCGGACACGGCGGCCTCGTCCGAGCGGCACGGCCACGACGGGAAGAGACCGTGCACGGTGGACCAGGTGGAGCAGCTCAAGTCGGCGATCCGCGTCCTGCCGATCTGGTCCTCCACCATCTTCCTCGCGCTGGCCATGAACCAGAGCTTCGCCGTGAAGCAGGCCGACACCATGGACCGGCGCGTCGGCGCGGGCGGGTTCCGCGTTCCCAGCGGCTCCCTGGCCGTGTTCAACATGGCCACCATGTCGCTGTGGTCGGCCAGCTACGACAGGTGGGTCGCGCCAGCGCTGCGGCGGTACACGGGCAACCAGCGCGGGCTCACCATGAAGCAGCGCATCGGTGGCGGGCTACTCCTCGCCACCGCGTCGACGGCGGTCTCCGCGGCGGTGGAGGGCGCGCGGCGGCGGCTGGCGCTGCGCGGGGTCACCATCTCGGCGTTCTGGCTGGTGCCGCAGTTCGCGCTCGTGGGGCTCGCCGAGGCGTTCGGCGTCATCGGGGAGATCGAGTTCTTCTACACCGAGCTGCCCAGGAGCATGGCCAGCTTCAGCATGTCGCTGCTGTACATGGCCTTCGGTGTGGGCAACCTGGCCGGCGCCCTCATCGTGAAAGTGGTCCAGGTGGCGAGCAGGCGAGGGGGGAGGACGGGCTGGCTCGTCGACAACTTGAACGCCGGGCACTACGACTACTACTACTGGCTGCTCACGGGCTACGGCGTGGCGAACTTCGTGTACTTCGCTTGGTGCTGCTGGGTGTATGGCGACGAGGGGAAGAACGTGGAGTGGGAAGAGGAGGATGGCACGGAGCAGCCCTCGTGCAGTACTGCTGTACTCTGAAGCCCGAGTTGGGACGCTTGTGTTACTGTGAGAACCTTGTAGAGCTAAACAATGAACTTCTGGAAGTTGAATGTTCAATATGTGGTAGTATAAAACATATAGTTAACTTTACTAGCTTATTGGTCAATATTGCTTAGGTTTGTCAGGGTCATCAGCAGTTTGTCTTACTACAGGTCAATGCATAACTTCATGGGAAAATAATGGGTGCAAACCACCCTCTCGGTGCAATCAGTGACTTGAAACTTTTCTGATAAAGAAAGAGATGTGTGTGCAGTGTAACTCAGTTAGGCCGTTCGAAATTTTATTATTACAAACATAATAACGAAAGCACTTACTTGCTAATCACTATAATGAGCCTCACTTACTAAACTTCTAAGAAGCAAATGAAACAAATATATCTATACGCATGACTAAGCTCCTAATAATTTCTTAAGCTCCTAATAATTTCTTCAGCTCCTTCTTGTTAACCTGAAATAAGCAACGGTTAAGTCAGTCACAAGCACAATACGAGGGTATTTTCAAGAATATCATATCATCACCTTTCCCATGGCATTCCGAGGAAGAGAATCCCACAAGTATAGTTTTGTTGGAATCTAGCATCCACAGAAAAAAGAGCCAATTCCATTGTCAAATAATACCGTAGAGTAATTTGAACTCAGGAGTCAGGACTGGCATCAAGCTAGTCTAACAAGATCATACCGTACTGTTGATAGCTATGTAAATATAGGTCTAATAAGGTCATAAATGTCACAAATGATTTAATTGAACATTTTTGTTACTGTAATATTTGTTACTGACACCTTCTGCTACCAAATTGAAATTTTATAAGGCCAGACAACAGAGAGTACTTGGCCGAAAGCCAAACAAGCAAAGGAAAAACATTTATGAAAGACCAACTGTAAAAGGAAGCTGGGGAAAGGCGAAACAATGCAAATAACAAACCTTGTATGGAGCAAGCTTATCTTTCGACCAACTTGCCAATGCTTCCAAGGTTAGCACTGGCTTTGAGTCCTGCTCGGCTGCTTTCTTTGCATCCTCCTTAGGCACAATTATTGCACATATAACCTCCCCATAGGCTTCATCAGGCAAGCCAAGGACAGCACATTCCAGGACAGCATCATGCTGAAGACAAAAACAGACAGGGATTACGTAACAACTGTTGTGCAAAGCCTTTAGCCTAATATATCTACCTGTTAGTCTAAATTTAAGGACAATGTCAACTGATTTTGTAGGTGCATTGACTTTGTTAATATCATGTAGTGGCTACAATTCAAAAGTAGTTTCCAGTGTATCCGACTATACCTCTAACAGTACTGCCTCAATTTCTAAAGCTGACAGCTTGTAACCGCCAAATTTCATAATGTCCGCATTCGTGCCTGCACAAGGGAGTGCAAATGAGAGGCTAGAAGCATTCCAAAGCTCTGACCGCAGGCAGACACCATGAGGTGATGAAAACAGCAACAAGAAAGACGTAGGCGTGCATGTGCATAAAGTGTTACTCACGTCCCAAAATTATGAAGTATCCTTCCTCATCTAAAGTTACTGTATCACCAGTCTTGAAGAACCCACCATCAATGAAGGATTCTGCAGTGACCTGCAAACAGAAATTCAACAATTTCAATGATGAAATAATATAGTTTAACTTCTCAGCATGCGTCCTTTACTGGTTCCTATATGACTGAAATACCTAGTAAATTTGTCATTTGACTAGTACAGCTTAGCAGAAATGCCAATGCCAGCAATCTTAAAAATACAAAGCATTAAAAAACAATACAGACATTGCATCAAAATGAAAACATGTATGGTTTACAGCAGTAGTTAGTAAGGAGTAGGACCTTCCTAAAGGAAATGGAATGTTCCCTCCAAAACTGTACACCATGATCACCAATTGGCAAAAGTAGAAACAGCAAAACCATACCTCTGGTCTTTTCCAATACTCCTTGAAAAGGGATGGACTTCTAATGCAGAGCTCACCAACTCCAGTTGTAGTTTCAGTCCCATCCTCCGTAATAATCTTGGCCTGAGTCACAAAGATGCTTCAAAGCTATGAAGCAATGCAGAATACACAGAACAACTAATGCTTTGATGATAGTTCTAATCCCATGAATTATTCATCATACCTCAACGCGTGGAAGGGGTTTACCAACTGTACCTTCTTTTCGGATACCATGCAATGGATTAGACAGTGCCATGACAAACTGTAACCAATATGAAGTCTATCAGGGGTCATGTAGTTAATTAGTGTGTTGACTAGATGGGGAAGAGTTAATATTTTTTTTACCTCAGTCATACCATAGCGTTCCAAAAGACGGTGGCCTGTCACTTCCTCCCACCTCTTCATAAGTGGGGACGGAAGAGCTGATGATCCACACATCTGCAGCGATTCAATGAGTATTAATGATAAAATCTTTACAATTCACGCATCAGTTCCATGTCTAGAGCTGAAAAAGGTCTGCAGGAAAACTCACTAAGAATACAGCTGTAAGAGTCAAACACAAACCAGGAAATCACACTTCAATACGCAGCATGTGAAAAATGAAGAATATATAAAGGGAAGAAGTATATATTAGTTCTCCCTCGCACACACACTCGGTGCCAGTGAGATAATTAAGACACAATGAGGACCTCTTGGTCATTGAATGGAGCGTAGCATAAATCCCAAGGTCCCTAATTAGGTAGTTGTGCAGTTGATTGAACAAGCATAGACCCAATGCTTGTTGGACTTCACAGATTCAATAGCATAATACAGGAGTCCATGCCCATGGATATTTCCTTAAACTATGTATCATAAATTTGAATACTTTCAAGTAATTTTGTACATAGCAATGTAGCCGTAAGGATTTCAGGAACGAAGGGAGCTAGAGAAAGACTTAAACACTGTTTCCAACGAAGAACTTACCATTAACCTCAGATGCTTTGCAGCATAAGAAGAGGCCAACTGTTGATCAGGATCCATACTATCATACCCTTGCAGCAGACGTGTGTACATGGTTGGAACCTGCCATAAAAGAGGTATCCAATTACCTAATGTATCAAAAAATATGAAGACACATAGTAGTTTGGAATAATCTGAAGATAAAATGCTATGCTATGACAGCGAATCATACTCCAGTAAATACTGTAATGGCCTCTTTATTATTACTACCATCGTTGGGATATGATTCTCGCCATCTCTGCCATATCCCGCTTACACTGAATTTGGGTATAAACTCAACCTGTGATCACAAAGAAAATACATTACCATGAAAGGAACTTTGTAGATGTGCTGCTGAAACAAGCTTCATTGTTTACATCTCCTAAATAAAATGCAAATGGATCTATTATGTCCGCAGAAAAGAACTCCAAATCTCCAATAGCAGCTATAGAAGATCAGTTCAACTAAACTAAGCCACAATTAGTGTGTTTGGGACCGCGTTGGTGGCAAAGATAAGCAAAGAATCGTGTCGAACGCCCCGTGATGTGGACGATTCTCTCGACTGCACATGGCACCAGGACTGCAACAATCGACAGCATACAGCACGGGACCGATAGAATGAACTAGCTCATGTGTTTCCCGTGCTGCAGGTCGGTGGCTGCAGTACCCATACACTGTGCGGTCTGCAACTGTGGTCCCAAACACGACCAATATCTTCTAACCAAACATAATTTTTCTCCTAAATAGAGCATTTAGAGATAAGTAGGGAAAGAAATTACCACTGCTCCTGAATAAAGGGGCGCAAATAGAGCATTGAAAAGGCCATGCACATGTACACTTGAAAGTTAAGGACTTCAACAATAATGACAAAGAAATGGATCCCCACAAACATAATCATAAATAATGGACACTATCACTGTTCAAAATAAAAATGCAATGTGGTCCTAGTTCTACTTCTAGCTACCATCCTATTACATGTGTTTTTCAATTTTGTTTTCTAATTGAAGTGATCGGTGCATGTATTTGTTGCTTCAAACCAGAAAGAGAATGACAAGTAAAAACAAGTGAAAGAAGAGTAAAGAACAAATGGTACCAAACATTTTCCTAAGAGAGAAGACAAGATATCACGTAGTACAACTGCACTTAAAACCACTCTATGCCCAGGACGTCAGGATCCATGTGGCAAGCAGCTTACACTTTCTTCCTCCATTTGCTATGTTGGGAATGTATGGATTTATGTACTGTTCTGTTCTAACCTATCTCAACTTTTCAGGCAGGACCGCAGGACTACTGCCAAAACATTAATATACCTAGGCAGCTACTTATCTGTGTTGCTGAACATTGAATACTGCAATCACAATAAAGCCGTGGGCTTGGAAAAAGAAGCAATACGAAAAAACAGCATATGAATAGTGCTAAAAACTTAAATAGCAACAGCATTCATTGTGGATATGATGCAGCGGGAGACAGTGCAGAAATTGGTCTTCACTTCGATATCCCCATGCTTCTGATAGAATTTGAACCTGCCAAATCAGTCAGGATAAATGTTATGTATATTATATCATCTGTTCATCATGCCATCTAAAACGATCATATATAGGAAATAAAGAAAACAAGTCACGCAAACCACTAAAAATCTTGGATCAATCAACTGCAATAGCAAAATCATGGAAATGTAGCAAAAGTACAGAAATAGAATCAACAATATAAAAAACATATTACCTTCTAGCTTATGTACTTTGTTCAACAGTTTATAGAACCATTTATAGATCTATTTAAAGATGAAAAACACACCTGAGAAAGTATGCCCTTGTGGGTGTGAACTACTCCTTTTGGTTTACCAGTTGTGCCACTTGTGTAAAGGATAAGAGCAGGGTCATCGCCTGTATAATCAAATTCCAGAAAATAAAGGTTCATAGGAGCAAGCAGAAAAATATTTGGAATTTATTAGTGAGTAAGTGCTCAGGGTTGTATGGAAGTAATAGTAGAGACATAAAAGGAGAGCATAGAAATAATAGTTCAAACACAAAGGGGGACTATAGAAACAGCAAGAAATATCAGCCACTAAGTTCAAGTTGCAGTGGAGAGAGAGAGAGAGAGAGAGAGAGAGAGAGGGGGGGGGGGGGGGGGGTTGAGCAATTCACCTTTGATTTCCTTTGAACTGTTGATTTGAGTTATTAAAGTAGAGACTGATGAAGTCGCCTCATTGCTTGAAGGTTCTTGGAGATTTATTTCTGAAGGTATACTAGTGATAGGTGGAAGAAGAGAACAATAAGCAGAACACTTCGTGGAAAGGTTCTCCATGTTTTCATGATGCTCCTTGGTGCTTAAAACCATAGAAATATCCTATAAGTCGCAGAAATTAGAAACTAAAAGAACAAATTGACTTGGATTTCGATGCTTTATAGAGTTCATAGATTCTAGTTCACAATAGAACATGTGCAGCACTTGCAAAAGAATATAGAACATTATGATCACATGCACAATGCAAAAACAAAAAGAGCAAAGTTTAAAATCTTCTGTAGTTAAGTTCTTTGTTTGGTGAAGTGCACGTAACATCATTTTTTGCAAAAATTCCTACAGCAATTCTTTTGTATCTTTCTTTATTTGTTTTTTTCTCCTTTTTTTTTTGAATCTTTTCAAGTGCACAGGTGTGCAAACCCAATTAGGTACAGAAATCTGCTTCAGCCACAAAAATGCATTGATTTGTATACGAAGTTTGTACATATATGTAAGCTAGAATATGTCAAATCATCCTGTGTGACCAATTTAAGAGTTAATAAACACTGCTATCTACATCTGCAGAGTGCTTTGCTTTTTTTTTTTGTAACATTATACTTACAAGAAAAGATCAAATTAGAATCACAGGATGGCAGCAGAAAATGGGTGCATTTGATATGTTGCACTATGAAATGTTGCTGTAAGCTTGGAACAAACCGAGTCATTCATGACATGAAGAAGCTCAGCTTCTGGGTAGCTAAGGGCAAGGGGTACCGCAACTCCACCAGAAAGCCAGGTTCCAAAGACCCCAGCAACAAATTCAGGAGAGGGTTTAGCCACAATGCCAACACGAGCCCCATGAAGGAATCCTGTTCCATCTATTCCTTTGGAAGAAGAATCTTGTATTCCATTGTGTGTCATCTAAAAGAACAGAAAAGGTGAGGTTTTGCTTATGTATTATCAATAGGCATTAAACAGATTAACAGAACAAGCATAGTTTATGTTTAACAGAGCTGTGTAAGGTAGACTTCATGCATTAAATTATTTGGTTGTAACAAAATTGACTAACAAAGCAAACTCCTGAAGATATGATCAACAAAGTTCCTTATAGTTGACTTATGCATTAAACTACTAAGCCAAAACAAAATTCTGGAGAAGCAGGATCCAGTTGGTCCCCATATTCTCAGAAGTAAACTTGAGGGGAGGCAATTATCTTGGTAAACAGATTTGGAATTTAGGAGAGAGATTTACAGAAAAGCTTGTGCAACATGCAAGGTAAAGGACAGGACAAACTAATTGTTTGAATGAAAACATCTAATACAGCATCCTCTAATCAAGATCTTCCAGACAGTTTTCAGAGCAATCCCGCGGAACACATCCACCAGAAGTACCATCCCAGCTTCCTATGTGCACAAACCAGGACTGCTCCAGCATCGTCATGAATTCTGAACTTACATGTTATTTGCATAAATGCATTTCGTAAGGACTTCTGTTCCCACATTATGACTTAAAAATTATATCATATTGCATCCCGACAAAGGAAAAGGGAAGCTAAGAAAACAATCATATGAGAACATAGAAATGTCACTGAATGGGCAATCTTAAATTAAATATGCAGAGCATAAAAGGAGCTGTGGTACATTTTTGCTGCACAGAATGTTGTGGACATCAAAAGAAGCTGCAATGAGCTGGACAAGGCTGTAGCTCTTCTTGTCAGCTCTTATGGCAGCACGGACACCATCTGCCGAGCCATGCTTAAGGACTTCTTGAACCACCTCCATGAATGTATGGGTATCCTGTCTGGCAATGTATACTAAAGAACACAAGAAGGAGATGGAAATGTTAAGAGAGCAAAAACGAAATGATCGTGCGATAATTTAAGTATTTAGCTAGAAGCTTCAAACCACAGCGTGCAAATTTGATGACTAACAAACCAAGTGTTGTGGCATAAACAGTCAGCATGGGTTCCTCCATGAAATCAGTCAGATGACCATTAACTGAGACCACTGTTTCTTAAATAAAACCATGAAGCTCATTCTCAGCCATGCAAGAGCTGTGGTAACTAGAAAGCAGCACGGCAATTCAACGACAGCTAACAACAGACACGATTCTATGAGAATCCTGCCCGAGCACCATGATCGCGTTACACCCTGAGACACAGAAAAGGAAGTTCCAAACCCACTACTCCGCTAGGAGCAAAGGGCAAAACCCCCTTTGTATCCCCACTTCCTCAGTGCTTCGCTGGTCCCACAATTTGGACTGTAGCATGCCCAACTGGACCATTTACGCATCATTAAGGAAAAAAATCCGCTCATCAATCTCGCTGATCCGCAGTCGCAACTACACCCAGGACCTTCTACTCATGGCATCGGCTGATCGTCTGAGGCAAAACGACGAACACCTTCCGTTCTACCAAACCATGACATGGAAATCGAGTTTCCGGCCAGGAGTCGCCGAAACTCGCCGGCTCAACGGGCGACGTCCGTCCCCGTGGCAAAACGACGATCGCACAGCTGGCGCCGAACCCAAAACGAAGCAAACAAAAACAGAGAGGCGAGGGAGTGGAGAGTGGCCGACCTGGGAAGGAGGAGCAGGAGGAGGAAGAAGAAGCAGAGGTGAGGTGGCGTCGGAGGCGAGGGAGGGCGACGGTATAAGAGGAGGCGGGGGACGAGCAGGCGCGGAGCAGGTGGGGGGAAGAGCCGTGGGCCGCGCGGCGATTCAATGGCGTCATCAAGCGCGCCACCGCCCCGCGCCCCCACGCCTGCTGCGCTCGCATTTACGGGCGGGCAGGAAAGCGCCGGGTTGGTTGTTGGCGGTGTGCGGTTTCGTGGGTGGGTCTCTCACCCTCGCCGGTCGCTGTTATCTCCGGGCTCCGGCTCGTACGAGTGCCCCCACGTCGTCGATCGAGTCGTAGGTTGGTTTGCCGGAACAACGGAACGCGGACGGTCCCGGACGGAGAGGGGGACGCCGGGTGGAGCCGCGTTTGTCGCTTGATGATGGAGGCTGGTGGGTGAACGGTGATAGTCTGTTTCAAATTATAGGCAATTTAAACTTTTTGGCTAGCAAATTTAAAATCCTACTTATGAACTAGATTTGAAATGGTAACGGATGGACACCTTCATCCATAGGAGTCACCACCATCATCTTGGATGCTAGTTTAATTAGTTTCTTTGTTCTTTTATTAGTGCGTCTATCTAGTTCGATTCTTAGTACTATAAGAAAAACATTGCATATTGATTTATATTTAAAATATTAGCCATTGTTACATGTCGTTAAAGACCTTATTTCAAGTTTTACAATGGGGCTGAACATAGAATTTGAGTAGAAATTTCACATTTGTTTTCACAGGAAACCAGAGGAATAGGGAAAAATTCATGCATTCCAAATAGGGCCTTAGAGCAAGTGCAATGCATAATGCCGATGTGGGTAATAAGGTGGGGCCAAGGTACAGGCGGCAACCACTTGCACAATGTATACCCGGTAAGGAGCAGGCGGTGGCAGACTTGGTGGATTGTCAGTGAGCGGAAGCGAGGTTGAGTGAAAGAAATATGAATCTTCTATTCCTTGTCCCGAGTAGTAGCGCTACTACTGGGTAGAGTTATTCCCTGTTTTCTGTTTTCTCCACAACTACAAGAAGGGATTTGATAATTTATGGTTCATAACCTGTCTCAACACAGCGATCCCAATTCAGGGCATAGTGTCGTCTCTGGCCTTTGCATTAAAAAAATCATTGGATACAACATAAACTGTAGATTTATCACTTCCCACTCTTTACTTCCTTTAGTGTTTTCTCCTGGTGGAGCAGCTGCAGCTGACATGAGCGGTTAAAAAAGGATATATCTGTATTTGTATTTATATCTGTATCTGTATCTGTATCTGTATCTGTATCTATGTCTATGTCTATGTCTATGTCTATGTCTATGTCTATGTCTATGTCTATGTCTATGTCTAATACTCTAAAAAGCTAATCCCTACTAAATGTTGTATCTCTTCATATAGTGTCCACATCATTTTCACTAAGTACCTCACTAATTTATAGGCTATCCATGTGATCTCTTATTAATTATAAAGAATTATCCACACCATATTTATTATACGATGCTCTGTCTTTTCATAAAAAAGTGCCCATGTCATTTCCACTAAATTACCTACTAATTTGCAAGCTATCTATGTCATTCCTTACTAATAATTTTAAAAATTGTCAAGATCATCTCAATTATGTGCAATATTTAGCCTTTAATCTATCGGCGTACAAGTCATCTATATATGCTATTTGTTTCATCATCTTACCCTTTTATGATGTGATATAATATTCTATTGGGTTTTCCAACATTTAGCTTAACGATTTTTACCGGATCTAAACCTGCAAGCTAATCAAGCATCGGTAGCTCTCGTTGGCTTTGAAACTCTCAGTTAAGGAGACAAGTGACTTTGCTTGTATTTGATCTTTCAGAGTGAACGAAACACCAATGATTTATGCCTTTTTTTATACAGTTATTAAATCGAATACTCAAGAGCCAAAAACCCCGTACCTAAAATATCAGCACAAAATAACAACATGAAGCCTGTCTACGGAAGCTGGAAACTTCTCTTCCGAGATCCGAAAGCAGAAATGGGCGGCCCACAAACCACGAACCAAAAATGGCGATCTTCACGGGCTCAACAGTGGCCTACTAGCGTCCACTGAAACCGAAGACTAGTCGCGCCTTTTAAAAACCCTCGCGCGAGGAGCACGCTACAAAGTGTGTACCTTCCCGCGAATCCAAAGGAACAGAAAATGACATATGGGCCACCCCTTATCTGGCCCCACGTGTCATGAGATACAGGCTGCGTAAACCAGGTCCCGGTGCTTTTCCCAGAAAAAGAACACGGGTGACATTGCGCGACCGAGACCCCGCCGCCTCAGACCGACTGTGCGGCCCCACCGGATCCTCGTCCCTGTGGCCCACGTGTCAGGAGGGGGCACGCCGCGTGCGGTAAACAATTCCGAACCCGTCGGATCGAACGGCGAGCGCACCAACAACCCCACATCTATGAATTCGAGCCGCCGGATGCGGCCCAGCCGCGCCTCCGCCGTCGGATGGCTGGTCGCGTCAGGATCCTGCCGTAGAATATGAATTTGATTTCGAAAGGGAAGAGTGGGAGAGAAAGAGAGGGGGAAGAGGTGGCAAGAGAGAGAGAGAGAGGAGGGCAGTCGAGACTCGAGCAGCGCAGGCGCAGGGAGAGAGGGAAAATCCACTAATCCCCCACCCCAGCTCTCTCAGAATCCGCCATTCCCCGCCGCTGCAAACCCGCGTCGGAGCTCGTGGCGAGCGCCGCCACCCCGCACTCGGCGGCGGGGCCTCGGGCCCCTTCGATCCGGAGCCGGCGCCCGCGATCCCGCCGCGGGTCCCCGAGCCCGCCCGCCGCGAATTGGGTTTGTGTTGTTGGCGTTACCGGCGGCAGGCGTTTGATCCTGTAGCTGCCGGGTCGAGTAGATGGCGGGCAAGGAGCAGGGCGGCGGAGGGCCGCCGCAGAGGCCTCCCATGCCCGCCGCGTCCATGCAGCCGCCGATTAAGAAGCTGGTAAGGCAGCTCGATTTCAACTCGGCGGCTATGGCGGGGAACCCCGCGATGGCGGCGGCGGCCGCCGCCGTATCTAGGGCTCTGCAGCCGAGGGCGCTGCCCGTGGGGTTCCAGCATCCGCAGCACGTGAGGGCTGCCGTGCCGATGGGGGTGCCGCAGCAGCTGCACCAGCGGATGCTGCCGGTGATGCGTCCGCACCAGATGGTGGGGCATGTGCCGCTGCCACGGCACGCGATGCCGCTGGCGGTCCCTGTACCGCAGCTTCGTCCCGTGCCGCCGCAGCCAGTCCAGCCCCGCCCCCCGGTCGCCGTTCCCTTGTGAGTGTTCCCGTTCTGAGATTTACAAGTTTTGAAACTCTCGCCTCTATGTTTGGTACGGGGCTCATTTTGCTCCATGACTAGCCCGTGCTAGTCTTGATTCATATGCTGAACGTGGGATCGTTTCTAAATTTTAGTGCGGACTTGTCATAATCTCGGAAAAGAAGGCACATATTGCATTAGATGAGCTTATTGATTTTTTTTTTTTTTTTTTTTTTTGATGAGTGAGCTTATGTTGATTTTAAACTCACAATTCTAGGGAAGTTTCAGTGCATTCTCCCTGCGGAAGATCCAAATATTTCAAGTTCTCTCTTTGGAATTTGCATCTTGCTCCGTGTTCTAATTATGCTTTTGTACCTTGAAATGTAGGAAACCAGAGTCACCAAAACCGCGGGCAAGACTGTATGAAGGGAAAGATAGCACTCCCACGAAGAAAAAGTGCTGCAACTGCAGGAACTCCAGATGTTTGAAGTTGTAAGTCAAATTCTATCATTAGCTTGAGAAGAATAAAATATTGCAAAGGACATTTTCCTATGTGGATAGTGTTCTCCTTTTATCAATATGGATTGTTTGACTTGACGTAAAAGAGGCAAGGAACTGAATGAGCATTGTATGGATAGTCAAATTATGCTTATCATTCTTGGATGGAGGGATTATTTAATATTTATATGACATTATAGACATGGATCTGCTTGAGCTATGGCATTATCACTGAAATTTTTCATGATTTCAAAATAAATAAAGTTCACTCAAATGACGCTTAGACTAGAATTATAAGCTATGTGAAGACAAATATAACAAACAACTTATGTTGTTTGATTATTCATTAAGTAGATAGTAAATACATACATGTAGATGGAGGTTAGATGAGTACTAGTATAATTGTAATATGAATAATTTTAGTAATCTTTCCAGCTCCCTTTCAATCCTTCATATTGTCTCTGAAACAATTTCTGAATCTCTGCATACCTTTACAAATCTATACAGTGTGTCATTGTTTTGACCTCCACGTTGAAGTCATCCCACCTCCCTTTTAAAATACAAAGAATGTACTGTGGTTTTGATATTTTCCCAGCTGGCATCTTGTGTATATGTATCCATCTGAAATATTTTTATGGTTCCTTACAGGTACTGTGAATGCTTCGCTTCTGGTACTCACTGTGATGGGTGCAACTGCACCAACTGTTTTAATAATCCTGAGAACGAGGTTGCCAGGCGTGAAGCTATTGAAGCTACATTGGAGCGTAATCCAGATGCTTTCAGGCCTAAGATTGGCAGCAGCCCACATACGAATAGGAATAATGTATGTTCTGTGGTCCAAATATTGTTCACGTAGTTATTTTCTAAACGAACATTTATTGCTATTGGTTTTTCCTTGAGTTTCAGTTACTTATAGCAGTGTCCATGCTCATTTTAGAGGTCATAGTTTATTCTAGTTGAGAGGATTTGAATTGAAAGACCACTCTAGCTGAATGGAAAACAGAGAACATTGCAATAAAACTATACCAGAAGTTTACTGATAAAACCTGACTTATTAAAATCATTTGTTTTTGAAGAATTCATGCCTGTAATTCATTTTCACTAAGATACTGAAGCATCATGCCTCTTTGGATTTGTGTATCAATGTAGTTAGATTTGTGTGTATGCTTGGCATTTTGTAAATCCAAAAATTTGAATCCTCAAAGTTAAAATCAACATACCATATTTGACATTGTCTGAGTTGGAAATTTGTTGTTATTTTTTTTTCTCGAACACGACTTCGAAATTTGCTGTTATTGCACCTTAGTCAAGCTGTCGTCTCTTTATTAAACTATTATTGATAAGCTTTCTGTAAAAAATATATCCTGGCAAAGTAGGAAGAAGACAAGGTTTGTGAAAACTGAAAAGTCCAATGTTCAGTCTTCCCAGCAAAATGTTTGTCACCTCTGCCCTCGTAAACAAGTGCATGTTTTGTTCCTTCCCGCTTATACTAATACGAAGTGCAACTCCAGTCAAAATATAAGCTGTTCTAGAATACATTAACTTTTATAATTGGTTCATCTCTATTCTCTGCACAAAATCTTCTTATATTTGTTAAAAAACAATATTCATGGAGTCACCAGTAAAAGCGCTTCAGTGTAATTATAATGTTGTTGATTTTCTATAGCGTGTTCTTAGAAAAACGATGGTATAAGGGGTGCATCAGAGACTGTATTGATACCTTAAGTAACAAGAAATTTAGACTGTAGGACACCGGTAGTATTTTAGTTGAAAAGGAATAATGTTTCCAATTGGAAGGCCACATCCATATTTTCTCTTATTATTCATAGCTAGCAGTATTAATTGGGATCTGATGAGATTTTGATAGATCAAATATGCTATTCCACTAACCCTATTCTATTTACTATCAACTACAGACATTATGTCATTATTGCATTTCTTTTAGGCCATGTTATTGTGCTTCCATGACATGTGGCATTAATTCTAGTCCATGAAATTGCCAGGAGGTGTCTAGTGATCTCCCTTTAGTAGGGAAGCATAATAAAGGGTGCCACTGCAAGAAGTCAGGATGCCTCAAGAAGTACTGTGAGTGCTTCCAAGCTAATATACTATGCTCTGAAAATTGCAAGTGCATGGATTGCAAGAACTTTGAAGGAAGTGAAGAGAGAAGAAATCTTTTCCAAGGGGATCACAAACATGCAATTAACATGCAGCAGGCGACAAATGCAGCTGTAAATGGTGCTATTGGAGCTACAGGATTCCCTTCTCCTTCCACATCAAGGAAGAGGAAACATATTGATCCTTCACTTGACCATTTAAATAAGGAACATGCAGCGCTCAGGAATTGTCACATACCTCAGGTAATGGCCATGCCTAAAACTTCAATTTGCACTGTTTCTGCCTCATTTCTTTATCTGGGCATGGCTTTGTGTTTTTGCCTTATTGTCTTCAGGAGCAAGCTGAAATGCTCTGTTCCATTACTAGAGAGTGTGAGTTTTATTCCATGAATTGAATTCATGAATAGTGTCTCAAAACTTTTCTTTTTACATGACAAAGCAGTGTGCCAGACTGCCAGTGTTAGCTCCTTATGCTCTACTTCTAGTAGATAAATGTGCAAGCACAATAGTCACTACTCACTAGTAGTCCAGTGGTTGGTCATCGAGTAATGGTACCAGCTGGGATTCAAATCCTGCCTTGCACCCAATAAATTCTCTGTGCCTCCACAAAAAGTGGTAGGTTTTATCAGCCGGTTTTGCTGAGGTTTCTTAGTGCATAGCTGTGGGGTGGTCTTTCCCCAACCAGTTTGAGTTTTTTATAGACAAATGTACCTTATGGAAGTCACTTTTTCTATTTTCGTGGGAGAACATTGAATTATCTAGAACATAATTGCAAATTAAAATTGACTTTATAGAACAAAGCTACTTGGAGCAGCAGTTATTATGAGACTGTTGAAACTAGTTGTATGTACGTCGCTCTTTAATAAGTCTATTTATCAGAAAAATACAGTGCCTGATGGTTCCATTCCAATAAGCCAGTCCGCACATCCTCCAACTCTGGGCCCCTCTAAAGTTACCTACAGGTAATTATCAATCAGCGATATAACAGTTTCATTGAATGCTTACCATACCTGTTTTCTACTGATGGGTTTGTGCCACCCCACTTCAGGCCCCTTTTAGCAGACATTGTCCAAGAAGAGCATATAAAGGAGCTATGCAAGTTTTTAGTGGTGGTATCAGGAGAAGCTGCCAAAACATATGCTGGTACTGCTCTTGTCTTTACACTGATTTACCCTTTTGCGACTTAGAAATAGGAAGTGGCATTCAGTTCTGTATCCATGAATTATCTTGTTGATATGCAGTGAAGTAACTCACATAGATCATCACCTGTTTGTTTCAATATTAACTTTTCCTGAGTACATGCAAGTTGTTCTTTTCTTATCTTGCTTAAAAGTTGGATTTGATCTGTTTTTTTTAACCTGTTTAAAACTTCACATCATCTCTTGAAAACTGCACAGAGCTGGCAAGCAGTTGGTATGGATATGTACAATCACACTTTCTATTTTCTCAGATAATCTATGAGCGTTTCACTGCATATTTACACTTCTGTCCTTCAGTGTGCTATATTTATTTATCAATATAAGTATGGACACACACGTTACATGTCCCACTATTTCATCCCCCCTGAGACCTGCAAGTATGCACTACTGTATGTTAAGAGAGAACAGCATAGAGTATTATAAACAGTCTGCAAGATGGTTAAATGGGCATTAATTGGATGGTTGTGTGCTGCTCATTGTTTTTTAATTAAAGTAACAGGCCAGAAAATGAAGGAAGAGAGGGTTGGCGAGAAGGAAGATGAAAGGGGAGAACAGAAGGAAGATGACAGGGCAGGTTCCCTAGCATTCACAAACCATGATAGAGAAGGAAATAATCAAGATCCAGATCAAAAAGCATCAATTGATGACCATTCAAGCAGAGGAACTCATACTGGCAAAGCTATTCTAGAAGAATCCAGACATAACTGCGACGATGATGAGAAGCCCAATAGACCTATGTCTCCTGTAACACTAGCACTGATATGTCAAGAGACTCAAGACAAAGAGTTCCTGGAAATGTGTAACGAACAAGATACAGTATTTACGACTTCTCGAAATGCTGTTCCTCAGCAGACAGTAACTGTCAACCAAAATCAATCTGCACTGTATGCAGAACAAGAAAAAGTTGTGCTGACTGGATTCCGTGACTTCCTCCGCAACATTGTGAATTCCGCAACAGAAAAAGGTACACCAAATGCTCTTATTCACCATGCTAATTGCTAATGCAAAATCCTTGCACATGACCTCGTCTTGTTACTTCGCATCAGTGATTTTTTTTAGAGGGGGAATACAGTAGGGGAGGCCCCTACTGTGCAATTTATTTTATTATAAAAAAGAGAAGAGAAAGAGAGTTCTGTTAGTGATATTTGCCAGCATTGCATAATATATGGATCCATCTGACTGAATGGTTTTATTCCTGGTTTTACATGGTCTCGTGTTGCCTGACTTAAAGAGTTGAACTTGGTGACTTGCTAGCACATTTATACAAGTACTTTCTTCCATTTTATATGGAATCGAGAATCCATTAGTAGACCTAGGAAGGCTAGAGTGTCTATTGTGCGAGATATATCCTTTTCTGTTTGCTTTCTAGGGCTAGGATGAGTTTAATCCTGATTATTCTCCCTGCAGAGAGAAGGTGCTCCTCCATGGCAATCAAATCTGAAACATCTGGCCATACTGGACAGGTAAATGGTGTTTCTCAAGTACCGTATTCAAAAGTAGATGTACCTGTTGTAAAAACATATCCGCAGAGTTCCAGCAGTAATTCTGGAAAACCTGTTACTGGCTTTTTGGACAAAAACTGAAGCCTGGGCCTTCCAGGTTTGTACTTGGGTCTCGGGGTGTTGCAATGATCAAGGGAATCGTGTTTTCACCCCTTTAACATGTTGATCAGATACATGTACCAGTCTTGATAGATAATTTATATTTTAGAGAATTCCAATTTATTCTCATTGGTCAGAATAAGTGTAATGCTGGAATCTGGATAGTTAGTTTAGTCATAAATGCATTCAACCTTGTCGTATTTTCTACATGCTGTTCGGTTGATGGTTTCTACTGCTGATGTTGTTTTGTTGAGAGAAAAACACTGAACAATGGCTGATAAGGCGGGGTGATTTTCTATAACGAAATTTCATCATTTGCCACCCACCTGATTCGAGTCGAGATGTAGCTGGGTGGTGCTTATTTCAAAATCAAAAGTCAAAGGAAGAAAATGTATCAACGCAGAGATGAACCCATCTGTCGTTGTTGCACTGATGTTATTTTGAACTTGCATAATCTTTTTAGCACCAACAAGACGTGCTGCATCGATTCCATGGCTCTACAAGTTGCGGCTGCCTTGTAATTGTGATGTTTAATTGCTAACAACCCACAGGGTAAATGTAATGGCGTCCTCATTCACCACTACTGAATATCTTTGACATCTTTTCTTTTTTGTTGTGCTATTTCCATGATTTCAGATGTAAATACCCCTTCGTCCTTGTACGTGAAATTGAATAGCCGAAGCATTAAGTACAGGAAGAATCCGGGTGTCTATTTTCACTAGGCTCGTACAGCATGAGGTCCCAGTCCAAGTTTTGGTACTACAAAAACCGATTTAATCACACTAACCTGCACAGAAAATTGGTAGTGCTTATATAGAGTCAAAAAATGGTAACACTCATATAGCTTGCAAACTGTTTATATTGCATAGTTGTATTCGGGACGCTTGCAGAGAACCCATGACAGAATGCTTTCTGTCTACTATCGCCTGCAAAGGTTACTGCCCCAGGATTTGAGATACTGAGTTTTTGATGTTCCGCAGAAATTCTTCCCTGCAGATAATATGAACTAATCAATCCAAAATGCAAAATACTAAATAGGAGCCGTGATGAATCGAGCAATTATTTAGTAGGGCCATGCTTGAAATCATTTCACTTTTTTTTTTTGAAAAGACACTATCTTAATACTTCCTCCATTCCAAATTATATGATATTTTAGCTTTTCTAGATATTGCTTTTAAAAATAGTGTATATTAGCATAGAGGGAGTGCTGCGGCTTTGCACGTATGTATAATGGACTAATGGTAGTACGTTGGTCGGATAGACCAATCTTACCTATAGCATGGGTGTATGAACGAACATAATAGAACGGGAGTAGTTATTACCTCTTTGCCTTGAAGAGGAGATTGTTGTAGATGAAAAGCTGAAAATGTAAGAGTTGATAATCAGGGCTCGAGAAAACTTACTTGCGACAATATAAAATATCTGAAAAGATGGTGAAATTTTAGGGTAAACCCTAGGAGTCTAAAGGTAGGACAAAAACTTACCCATGCAACTAATATCCCAACTAGTTCAAAGAGAAGAGGAAGAACCGGGAGCTTATCGATGATCTGAAGGTGAACGAAAACATGGACCAGATTTAACCTTATGTGGCTTGTAGCTGAACGCTCATCTGTTAGGAATTCAAAGCTGCAACATGTAATTTGGAAATTGGAATGTACCTCAATGAGGTTGATTGAAGCCCATAATGCAGCCACTGCGGCAAAGCCTATACCAGCTAGACCAAAAATGTCTTCCGCAGTGCTGAACTGTATTCGGTTTTAGGGAGAGAAAAAAACAATACGAGTTTGATTAGTCTTCATTCATATACAATAGAAGTGCCTCATGGAAGTACAAATGTCACCAAACAAAGCATAACCCTAAAGCTGCAGCCTGCAGGATTGATGCATATCATGCACCGGGCATAGAAGTGAGCTTTGTAATGTTCAAAACTGCAAACATGGATCTGTTTTCTGCATTGTCAGTAGGGTGTCCCCAGCTAAGTTGTAACTTGTAAGTAGTAGCACCCAATCTTGAGAAAGGCCAAATTCGCGTAGCGAACAAGCCACACAATTTACACGGAAGACAACGAGGCAAGTCGCAGCGCATTCAGCTTACTACTATAAGATAATGAAAGTAGTAGCTACGAGGCTGTCAGAGAGCAAGAAATGATTGGCCCTTCTGAATAAGCTCAAACTTCAAGCTTGATATGGCTAAATAGCTTTTCATGAGCCATGATTATGACTCAGAACAGAAATCATAAGGACAAGAAACTCACAGAACTGGTGACATATTTCACTATGCTCCCGGGTGAATCTGAACTGTCCTGCGCAGCCTTGGCAAGGACGACGCTGCGGCTCCTTAGCTTGTCTGCACCACGCACGCATTGCAGGACACAATGATGCAAGTGGATTCCGCGTCAGGCCTCTATGCAGACGAACCAGGAGGAAGAATAAACAAAAACGTAGCAGCAGCCCATCGGAAGGCAAGTTCATTTTACCTGAAAAACGTCTGGGAGATGGCAGCCGTGGGGGACGGCCAGCGCCGGAGAGGCTCCTCCTGCCGGATGGTGCGAGAGATGCCGCCGCAGGCTGGGCGACGGCGAGGGCACACGACGCCATCATGGCTGTCCGCCTGCGAGAATCTCTGCAGAACGAGACGGAATTGAGATGCACGAGGCGATGGGTGATGAGCGTGGAGGAGGAACCGCGAGGAACTGCTTGGCGTTCCAACGACTTGCTGCGCCGCACGGCACCGGATGTGGTGAACTGGAGCTCTCTGGTCCACTAACGCAACATCGGTTATCTGGTTTGCAGATTGCCCCCTGAGTTCGCCACGTATTCCGACTCGTCGCCCCGGCAGATGGCAGGTGTGAACAGTGGCGACAAAGAAGCTCTATGCTCTACTAGGGATTATTCGGACTTCGGTCGGTGATGGAGATGGAGCCATAAACAAACACCAATCAGATTCCCTAATCAGGATGGACACGTGCAGCCTGAAACCAAACAAAATGCTACACACAAGAATCCAACCGGCACCATCTGAGCAGAGCAGCCTCGCAAGTACCAGCGCGCCCGTGACGAGCACTGCCCCCTGCGCATGCTGCACGGCGCCGCGCCGGCCGTGCGAGCGTCAGAGCCTCTCGGTCTCGGTCCTCGGGGAGGGACGCGCGCCCCCACGAGAAACCCCGTCTTCTTCGCGCCATCGCGTGTGCGGTTGCGCCCCGCGCCAAAGGAAGGTCACGCGACCGCCTGGGCGGCCTTGTCTCCTTGCCCCCGGTTTATTTGTCCCCGAACGCACGCGCTCGGCTCGTCTGCGTATGCCGTTTCTGTGCTCGGCAGCTTGCACCCACATTGTGAAGCCGAAGCTGAGGGAGCTGTCCGGCTACAGTGCTCTCGTCCTGGTCTCCTCCGTCTCAGGCGTTTCTTGGCGCCGCGAACGGCGAGTGTGTGGAGGAGGGAACCAGGAGGGTCGGAGATGGACGCTGAGGCCGGCGAGGTGGGGATGCAACAGCCGGGGGCGGCGTCCACGAGCACCGCGGCGGCCGCGACGGTGCCGTTCGACAGGTCGTCGTCGCGGCTAGGCGTGCCCAGCGCCGAGAGCTTCGACGGCGCGCTCAGGGTACGTACAAGTTTTGCTCATCAGTTTTGCTCGGGCGTGTCGTGTCTCGTTGTGTGTCCTGCCATCACTTGTTGGTAAGCTGTACGCGCCTTGCCGTCTTGGGCCGTTCAGGAGCTCAAGGATCTGCGGTCTCAGCTGCACGAAGCGGCGGACTGCTGCGAGAAGGCGTTCCACAACACCGACAAGAAAAGGCTGTAAGCAGCGCCGCCCCACGAACACATTGGTTTACACGACACGTCACTTCTTTTTTCATGGAATTATTATGCGTGTGAAGGATTCTGGAGGGCACAAAGGGTTACATATGTGACGCGGTGGTAGCTGTGATTGATCACTTGGGGACTGTTTCATACAAGCTCGAGCACAAGCTGCAGAAGACTGACGTCACACAGGCAGAACGAAAGATCAACTTCTTGAAGCAGGTTGGACTTTCTCTTGTTTAGTTTGAAAGTAAAAGGCTGATCACAGACTCTGATTACCAGTTGAAGATCAGAACTTCATTCCTTCTCTGTTATTACTAGAATTTTATTAATTAGGAAGTCAGCATTAACATATTCATGCTGCATCACATTTCTTTCATAGTTAGTAAATTTTCTCTATGACTGCCAATGAGCAAAGACCAAATGGCACCTTAATAATGATTTGCTGAATTTTGTTATGGTCTCTATTGATGACACCAGAGGCTTTTGACATGCGAACAGTACGCCATTTCTCTGAAGCTTTTGACTATACGAGGGGACCCTGATGCCATTCAATATCATCGTCGCTACATCTCACAATGTAAAGCTTCTTAATTTTGCTTGCAAACTATCTATATCTCACATTTTACTGAACCATTAGCATCCATGCTTGCAAGTAAAGCAATTTACCTACTTTCGAAACGAAAATTTAGTTTCCCTTAGCAAATATTCATCAGAAAAATGGAAGACTAACATTCCATATGCAATTAACGTAGTTTTGTATTCTGTGGATCAGTTGTGTTCTGATTTGGTAGTTCTAGTTTATAGCACAAACATCTTAATGTTTTTTCTCTTACAACTTGATGGGCATCTCATGATTTTGCCCTATTGTATTGTTCTTAGACATTATTTCTTTTCTTAATGGAAAGATAAGCAGCTCTCCTGTTTACGTCTAATATGATTCCTGTCTGAATATTTCTAGCCACACAAGTTTAATATCAATTATTATACTATTTATTTCCATATATACATCATCTTTTTTGGTCCGTCCAAATAGCAAACAGGATTGCATACTTTTGTTTTTGAACAGTCTACCTTTTTATTCAGTTTCATTTCGCTCAATTATTACAAAATAAACTGGTTGTATTATTGTTTTTTATGGTTCGTTAAAAAAATGTTATTATTGATTTAGTTGCTGCTATATTTTTCAACAGCTACTCAAATGTCCAAACTGGGAAATGGTGCTGGCTCCAGGTTTTTTGTTACTTGTTAATTTTGATCATTTCGTTATTTTACGTATGACCTGCGTCATTTAATGTTTTTTTGCTATATTTCTCTATAGTAAAAATGATCCACGGCTTCTGGAAATTACTGGCCCAACAGCGTCTGGAGCTACTCTCACTCTCAAGCCATATGATGTTCAACCAACCATCGGTAATACTAATATTTAGTATGCTGGCCATATTTATGGTTATCTTCATTCTTTTGAGGAAACAGCTTAGCAAAAATTTGACAATATTAGTTCAATAATCATTCTATAGCAACTAGCAAGAGCCTGACCTTAAACTGCTAAACTCATCAACAGAGGAGACAATACTGTCTCTGTAGAAAAAAATAAAATTGCATGTTTTTAGTATGCCTTGTCGCCTTGAAATTTATGTCAATGTATTATTACAATTCTACTTGAGGCTTAATAAATATAGATAAGTTAAAAAATATGTGTTAATCTTGTATGTTTGTTCATCCATTGTTAATTCCTTGAATCATGATACATCTTCTATGTATGTTCAATTCTTACTAGGAAATGAACATACTGTGGTATCAGCAAATTTTGAGGACAGCCCAAGGACCATAAGAAGGTCATTCTCTTTCAGAGCAGAGGTATATTTCATTTCTATACACAGAAAAGATAGTACCTTATGCGATAATTAAACACTATTTCCTATCTCATATGTTATCTTGACACTACACTGTACAGACACCACAAAGTAGATTTTTATGATGGTTTATGTGTTATAAGATTTTTTTTCTTTGTACTTTTGGCAGGATGTTCACATTGTTCTAGGTGATCAGAAGAAGAAGGCAAATCTTGGGAGCACGAGTAGTAACATCTTGTCATTTCTCAAGAAAACCAGGCGACAAGCATAAGAGCTTTGCTATAAAAATAAGAATCAATAGCATCAATGGGGTAGAGTAGAAGTATCTTTTTTCCCCCCTTTTGGATAGAGTGTTTCTTTTGTAGTTGTATGTAGTACTATTATTGGTCCTACGGGCCATGCAACGCTTCCACTGATTCAAAATAAGTAGTGATATACTGATGAAAGTATTGTTCAATGAATCATTAGGCTTATTACTAGGTGAACAGTGCACACAATTCAGTGAACCAGGCATTTTCGTCGATTCCCCCCTTATATAAATATAGGAAAACAATGGACCACTTTGTATTTCTGCGTGTGAGAGCACAAGGCACGCGAAACGGCGAAAGGGCCACACAAGCTGCAGCCCCCGAGCCTGCGATCCATCGGTTGCCGTTTATGTGGCCCCGTACCTGCGCTATATATATAGCCCTTAGCTTTCTGGCACCGTGAACATAGCGACTGTCTCCGGCTAACTCCGCCGCTCCAGGGCCGGAGCATATGGGATCCAACGGCGATCCACCACCGCGCACCCCGCCGGATCTCTTCCCAGATCCTACGCTCTCACTTTCGCTCTCTCTTGTGCGTCTACACTCAGACTCAATCTTCTTCATCATGCACATATAGGAATTATCAAAGCATAGCTTCTTGACACGCCCGCCATTTTATTTTCACTATGCACAAAGGCGAGTTCGTTCGCTCGCAATGAATCGGTAGTAGACGGCAATGAGGGCGGCGGCGGGATGAGATTAAGAGGCGGTGGCGGCCTTCGACCAAGCGAGGCCGAGCAAACCAGAATCCTAGAAACGTAAGTGTTCACTCTCGATCCCCACTAGCGTAACTTAGAAGAGCGTCAAAGTTTCCGTCCGCACGAGCCGCACACGAAAGTGCTTGAGCCTCCAACGGAAAAAGAGAGCTCGCAGAGTCACCGTAGCCGGAGACACAGATCTCGCCAGCGTTAGGGTTCGGAACTTTAGGGGTTAAGAGGGCTTAAATGATTGTCGACTTTTAGAAGGGATTTTAGAAAGGTCATACAACTAAACTTGATGGCGGTTGAGAAGGTGATAAAGGAGCGGCGGGGCCGCCGCCGCGATTGGCTAGTCCAAACGGCGGTGGTGACTATGAAAAATACCAGAGCTAAGGCAAGGAGAGATGGCAGTGGGGAACGTGAGGCAGACACGACAACCTTATTTTCACTCATTAATTGTTATAGAAACAACAGCTGCGACTGTGGAGAGCATGATAAATGCAGTAGCTAGAAAAGGAGAAGCGGCGGTGGAGAATGCGAGGAAGAAAGAGGGGAAGGCACGCAAACGGCCACAACAACCTTTTCTCCACTCATTAATTACTGTAGCAAAATAAGGTTGTTGTTGTGGGCAGTATGAAAAATGTTGGAGCTAGGTAAGGAGAGGCGGCAGTGGGGAACACGAGAATGGCTGCAACTAGACTATAGCCGCCGAACAAGCTCAAAGAGGAAGGTGAAGAGGAACGCAACAAACTCCACTACTTGGTGCAAGACATTCGTGGCTATCATATTGATCATGCTAAATTGACCATGGGTGTGTGCGTGCAAGCAAACACAAGGATACCTCATTGTGTGATGTTTTTTTTTTCTTCGAATTAAGGTACTTCTCATTTCTATTGCTACGGTCATGTTCGGTTCCCATCTTCTAAACTAAAGTGGACTAAACTTTAGTCACTTTAGAGACTAAAATACTAAACAAACTGACTAAAAGTGACTAAAGCACTTTAGTTTCACTAGTTCATTAAGAGCTACTAAAAGGTGGCAAATATTTTAGTTCACTTTAGTTTAGGAGTTGAGAACCTAACAAACCCTAGAAATAAGACAGTTTCAAGATACTTTGCCGCCATCGTGTGTTTGCCACGGGTAAGACAAATGAGCTCCAAAAATCCCATGATACGGTAAGGCATTTGAGCCCGACGGTACTAGGATAGTTCCGCGCTGTTATTTTGTTCCGGTTCGGCTATGCCACACGGCACACTCCCCTCACCATCAAACAAAACTATCAGTGATAACTAAGGTAGCGAGGTGTGTTTTTTCCTCGATTTGATCAAATGACCAGATCATTCAAAGAATCGCCGCATCCTGACGTGACGCAGCGGCATCAGCTCAGCGAACAGCTCGGCCTCTCTGCATTCCAAGTGAAGTCCTGGTTCCAGAATCGGCGATCTCAGATCAAGGTGAGGACACATGGCTTTTACCATAACCATTGTGTGGACCTTTGTGTGTTGAGTGATTGTCAACATGCCAACACAAGGCGTGTGTGTGTTCTTACTAACCGATGGCACGCGGATACGTGTCAAACAATGGTGTCTCTTGGCTCATGTTGTCCGCAGTGTCGAGCTCGGAGACGGTGGTCGACGGTCGGTGAAGATCAAGTAGGGCGTGCCGTGGCCGACGGACCGGGTGCGGTGAAGGGCGGACGTGAGGCTTGGATCGAGGACTCGAGGACCGGGCGGCCGGCCGTGGTGGCCGACAACTGGGACATCGACGAGCGCAAGTGTACACGGCGGGGACGCGTACGGGCTACGCTACTCGTGGAGGGTTTGGTGGTTTCGCCTCAAAACCATCGGCGGCGGGTTTCCCTTGTTTGCGCCTCAAAACCGGGGCGGAGGTCCCGGTGCGGACGGACGACACGTGGCGGCATCGGGGAGATTGCTTGGAAGCAAGGCTACCGGTGAGAAGGCGCGGTGGCCGTCGGATCAAGTGAAGCTCGAGTTGGACCCTTATGCCCCCGGCTAAGTGGTGTGGCTCTTCATGTATCCAAGGGCAAAGAAGGAATGTAAAATAGACTTGCCCTCTATAAATAAGGGATGAGGGTTCTCCTTCCCCCTCACCTCTCGCCATTTCCATTTTCCTTTAGGTTTTTCCCTTCCTTTAGTTGTTTGTGTGAGAGAGGTCGCAAATCTTTCGATTTGTACTCGAACCAGTGTGTGGCAAGCGGATCGCCGAGTATTCGCCGTTTCCTCCGGGAGTAATTGCTTGTGCCCGTGTTTTCCCCGTGATGGAATTTGTGTTCTTCCCGAGTTGACTTGAGGTCCTTGTGTTCATCGCGTGATTTCTTCGTTTTGGGATCGTTTTGGCTCGTTCTTTCTCCCTTGGATCGATCTATGACACAAGAGTGATGTTTCCACCGAAGGAATCATGCTAGTTCCTCTTGAGATCAAAGATCCATGCGGATTTATCTCCGGTTGTCCAAGAACGGCTTTTCTTCATCTCCTTCTTGATTTCTCCTCCTCACTTCGAATTGGCCGATGATCTTTTGAAGATAGGCTCTCCTCTCGCATAAGCAACAACATTCCTAGATTTGGTTGCAAGCGGTTTCGATTTGAGATAGTTTGGGACGAATCTTGGAGGAGGCGATTTTCGAGCATTCTTTCGTGCAGATTTTTGTACTACCGGTACTACCGACAATAGCACCGGTACTACCGGTGGCACCCGGTCGGTACTACCGACGCAGTATCGGTACTACCGACGTGCACCCGAGTTCTTTGTTTTTCGTTTGTACTACCGGTACTACCGACTATAGCACCGGTACTACCGTGGCTCTCTACCGCACTACCGACGTAGTACCGGTACTACCGACAAGACACTCGAGTTGTTGTTTCTCGTTCGCTTGCGTGTTCGTTTAGTCTCCGATTTGCTTCCGGTTTGTTTTGTAGTGATCCGCCGTGTTCCAAGGGAACATCCACCCGTCTCCGGGTCGTGATCACTACGCTTTGTATTTCGGTTCTTGGGTTGTGAATCTTGAACATAGGCTCTGGATTTCAAAAGAAATTTTTGAAGCTCCCATTCACCCCCCCCCTCTGGTCGCTCTTACCGGTCCTTCAATTGGTATCGGAGCGGGTTAAGGATCACTTCACCTTAATCGGTCCGTGATCCCCGAAGGCGACATCATGGAGAACCGTGGGCTTGGAAAGCCACCGCACTTCGATGGCAAGAACTATCCCTATTGGAAGATCCGCATGTCGGCGCATCTCCAAGGGATTGATTCGCGTGTTTGGGAGATCGTGAGAATGCGGACTACGTGGTACTTGCTGCCCGTGTTGACCAAGCACGGATCGACCAACACAAGGCGAACAACACCGCGGAACCGTCTTGTTTTCTCGCTCTTTCTATGGAAGAATTTGAGCGTGTTTCGATTGTGCTCTCGCTCGAGAGATCTGGTCTAGACCGCGAAATATCATGAGGGTACTTGCCCATGTCAAGACCGGACTCTATGAGACACACAAGAGAGAGTACGAGAACTTCGTTCAAACCGATGGTGAATCTATTGATTCTTTGTTCACTCGCTTTCAAACCATCGTGAACAAGATGAGGGCAAACAACCCTCGTATGCCCTATGACGATCATCGAGAGCGCTTAAGCTTCTATATGCTCTAGATCGGAGGGTTTGGGAAGTAAAGGTCTCGGCGATCATAGAATCGCCGGCTATGAGACTCTCACCGTGGATGAGCCGTTCGCAAGCTCAAGTCCACCGAGATTGACCACCGGACGCGGCGAGGATCGAAATCCGTCTCGCCCCCACCATGGCTTTGGTCTCGTGTACGGAGGTTCAAGTTCTTTGACTAACCCTTCACAGCCTGTCTTTTGCCCCGTCTTCTCGGTCTCGGCTACGAGGGAGCGAGATGGAGGCTCTTGGGGACGACGAGCTCGCTTTGGTGATTAGCCGGTTCTCACGGTTTCACAACAACCGTTTGAATCGCCGGCGTGGCATCACCAAGCAAGGATGCTTCGGGTGTGGAGATCCCGACCACTACGTCGCCAACCGTCCCAAGGCCGACAAGAACCACTACAACAACAAGAACGACTACGGCAAAGCGCAAGGACAAGCACGAGTCCTCTGCACCCAAGTACAAGTACAAGTACAAGGGAGGATTCGACAAGGAAGCTGTCAAGAAGAAGTACTTTGAGAAGCAAGAGGCAAGGCAACGAGCTTTCCTAGCATCCCTCAGCGATCTCGACGACGACTCCGACGGCGGCTCTCCTCCAAGTGATGATGAGGCCGAGCGGAAGGTCGAGAACAAGTTCAACGGGCCGTGCTTTTCGGCGACTCCAAGCCGGAGGCTACTTGCACCATGGCGCTCGATGAGTCTACTCCAAGCATTGAGAAGAACGACGACACCGAGCCCGAGGTAGAACAAACTCCCGAATCTCTTCTTCCGAGGTTGATAGCTTGACTACCACTTTGCTTAGACAAGATGCTTCGCTTAAGCTTGCCGCTCGTGAGAGGAAAGATTTCAAGGCTAAGTGGTTGCTTGCCGTCAAAGAGCTAGAGTCTCGTTAGGGAGACGGTGCACATCTCGATGAGTTTGAATGTGATGCTTGTGCCATTCATATGGCAAACCTAGCTGATGTGCGGTCCAAGTATGTGGCTTTGGTAGATGAGCTTGATGAGGTTAAGGCTAAGTCTGTCTCTGTGCATCCTTGCAAATCTTGTGATGAGCTGAAAACTGAGCTAGGTGAGAAAATGACTAGGATTGCCATGCTAGAGAAAACTAGTCAAGTTTCTAGATGTTCTTGTTGTGAAGCTTTGGAACTAGAACTAGACTCTTGTAGGCATGACAAGAAAAGGGCCGAAGAAGAAATCACAAATCTTCGGTCCATGCTCAGTTGGTTGTCTTGCAGTGAACCACGGCTTTGGCATGATGATGAGTCGGTTCAAAGGGAACCGACACAACGGGATTAGGCTTTGCTACGGGTGGAAAGGGTGAAAATGTTTTTGGTAAGGTTGGTGAACACAAGGTGGTATGAGTGCATCGAGAAATCCACCAAGCCTTCCACTACTCCCAAGTTGATCAAAATCACTCCACCTCGGCCCTAACAAGCCCGGTGTGAAAGATGGTGTGTTTGAGGAACCTCCCAAAGCTTCACCTCCAAAACAAGTGTGGACTCCCAAGCCAAACCACCTAAGGAACCCACTTGACACACTTCCCGACATCTCTATTAAACCCCTCCAAAGAACAAGCAAACCCAAAGAGTGACCTATACCCATGAGAGAGTGAGTAAACCACCACCCAAGAGAGGTGTATCACTTGTGATTATTGTCACCATGATGGTCACTTGTTTGAGTTCGCTTTCGGAGGAAGAGAGATGAGCGGCATGAATATGAGCTTTTCCATAACTCTACTCATGGTGTGTTTGCTACACGTTTCCGGAGGCACGGTGCTAGGCCAAGAGGTGCAACACCTCAAGGACCTAGGCCTCAAGGTGTAAGACCACGAGGTGGTCGTGCCGTGGGGTTCGGGTTTTTCTTATGACCTTGGATCTCGTGACCGTGGTTTTCGGTCTTACGGATGAGCGGACCACGTTTTTCTCGTCGTGGTGATCGCTCTACTCAAATGGGACATGGCATGCATGATGCTTTTGTTAACACTTCTCATGGGCGAATGAGCCAACACCGGTTTTCTCCTCGCCATTTACTAACCCCGGTGTTGGATCATTTGCTCATCCCATGTCTCGCTATTGATGCGGGATGAAGGGCCGGAGAACACGTGGCTAGTTGATTCCGGTTGCTCTCGACACATGACCGGGAACTCAAAATGGTTCTCCGGCCTCACCCAAATGAAGTGTAGTGAATACATTACATTTGGGGATAACAAAAGGGTAAAGTGCTTTCACGTGGGTCCATCCGTCTCGAATGAGAACTTTGTGCTTAAGGATGTGGCCTTAGTTTCAAATTTGCACTTCAATCTCGCTTCATTTCTCGGCTTCTTGATGACGGTTTTGAGGTTCGGTTTAAGCCAAGATTTTGTCGTGTTCTTGATGCTCAGGAGAACCTCGTTTGCAAAATTGTGCCTTTTGGGAAAGTGTTTCGTGCTGATTTTTCTCGCTCATTTGGTCTTTCCCGCTGTTTGATGGCAAACTCCTCCTTAGAGCTCGGAAGTGGCACCGCACTTGGTCACTTGAGTTTTGACTTGCTTGCAAGATTGAGCTCACTTGATCTAATTCGGGGTTTGCCCAAGCTCAAGTTTGAGAAGGATCTTGTTTGTCATCCGTGCCGTCACGGAAGATGATTGCAGCATCTCATCCTCCCGTGAACCAAGTGATGACCAAGGGGCCCGGCGAGCTTTTACATATGGACACCGTAGGTCCAGCTCGGGTCCGGTCGATGGTGGAAAATGGTACGTGTTGGTCGTGGTTGATGACTTTTCTCGCTATTCGTGGGTCTTTTTCATGGAAAGCAAAGATGAGGCTTTTACTCATGTTCATGACCTCGATCTTAAGGTTGCAAAATGAGTTACCAAAGCATGCCATGCGAGCTATTCGCGGTGACAATGGGACCGAATTCAAGAATACTCGTTTTGAGACCTTTTGCTCATCCATAGGTCTTGAACATCGCTTTTTCTCGCCATATGTCCCACAACAAAATGGGATTGTTGAACGCAAGAATCGGACCCTCGTTGAGATGACCGGGACGATGCTTGATGAGCATAGGACTCCTAGGCGCTATTGGGCCGAAGCAATCAACACGGCTTGTCATGTTTCAAATCGCATCTTCCTTCGAGCTTTTACAAAGAAGACTTCTTATGAGTTGCGGTTTGGTCGTTTGCCCAAAGTGAGCCATTTTCGTGTGTTTGGCTGCAAGTGCTTTATCTTGAAGAAGGGAAACTTAGACAAATTTGAATCGAGATCTTCTGACGGGATTTTTCTTGGTTATGCATCTCATTCGCATGCTTATCGAGTACTTAACCTTGAAACTAACCGTGTCATGGAGACTTGTGAAGTCACCTTCGACGAGACCGCACCTTGTTCTTCTCCTGTCCTTGAAAGTGCAGGTGATGAGGAGATGAACAAGAGCATCTTTGTGGAGGAGGAGCGGGACGATGCTTGATTGGGGTGATCCCGAGCCGACTCCACCGGCTGCCCCGGTTGACCTGCGACGACTACTTCCGTTGATGGTCCCACTCCCACATCTTCTACCACATGGGGACCGTACAACGAGGCTCCTCGGCTTGTTCCGAGTTTGCACCTGAGGGAGCTCCGGCTGCAAGTTGAGGGGAGTGTCTTCATCAAGGAAGCACCGCGACACATTCAAAGATCGCCATCCTCTTTCAACCATGATCGGTAACATAAATGAGCGGGTCACTCGTAACGAGATCTTATGAGATTTCGCACTTTGCACATTCTGCTTTTGTTGCAAATTTCGAACCCAAAGAAGTGGTTGAGGCATTAACTGATCCAGTTGGGTGAATGCCATGCATGAGGAGCTTGAGAACTTTGAGAGAAACCAAGTGTGGGTTTTAGTGCCACCTCCACCTCGGTGTCATCCTATAGGAACCAAGTGGGTGTTCAAGAACAAGCGAGTGAGGATGGGGTTGTGGTGAGAAACAAGGCTAGGTTGGTTGCTCGGGGGTACTGTCGAAAGAGGGGATAGATTATGAGGAAACCTTTGCACTGTTGCCCGTTTAGAAGCCATTAGGATCTTCCTAGCCTATGCGGCTTCAAAAGGTTTCAAGCTGTATCAAATGGATGTAAAGAGTGCTTTTCGAATGGGTACATAGATGAGGAAGTGTATGTGAGGCAACCCCCAGGCTTTGAAAATCCCAAGCATCCCGACCATGTTTTTAAACTCCACAAAACCCTATATGGTCTCAAACAAGCCCCAAGAGCGTGGTATGAGCGTCTGAGGTCCTTTTTGCTGGGCAAAGGTTTTACCATGGGGTCGGTTGACAAAACCTTGTTTCTCCTCAAGCATGGCAGTGACACTCTCTTGGTGCAGATTTATGTCGATGACATCATTTTTGGTGGTTCGTCACATGCTCTTGTTGCAAAGTTTTCGGATATGATGAGCGGGGAGTTCGAGATGAGCATGATGGGTGAGCGACGTTCTTTCTCGGTTTGCAAATCAAGCAAACTCGAGAAGGGACATTTGTACATCAAGGCAAGTACACGAAGGATCTTCTCGAAGCGCTTCGACATGGGTGATGCCAAGCCACTTCAAACTCCCATGTCGACCATGACGCCTTGGATGCTTGATCTAGAAGGAGAAGTCGTGGACCGAAGGAGTACCGCAGCATGATCGGGTCGTTCTTTGTACCCGACGGCGACAAGGCCCGACATCCGGTTCGCCGTCCGCTTTGCGCACGCTTCCAGGTCTTCACCGCGCACTTCGCATCGGCAGGCTGTCAAACGCATCTTACGGTACCTTCGCTTCACTCCCGAGCTTGGTCTATGGTACTCGACCTCTTCATCTCTTTCTCTTTCGGGTTATTCTGATGCTGATTATGCGGGTGATCGAATTAAGAGAAAGTCCACTTCGGGAACTTGTGAGTTTTTGGGTTCGTCGTTGATCTCTTGGTCTTCTCGCAAACGTCTTCTATTTCCCAATCCACTTGTGAGGCCGAGTATGTCGCTTCGCTTGCGTGTTGTTCTCGCTGCTTTGGGTGGTTGCTACCTTGAGAGACTATGGGTTGAACTTTAGGAAAGTGCCTCTTTTCGTGTGAGCACTAGTGCCATTAGCGTTGCTAAGAACCCGACTCCACTCAAAAACCAAGCACATTGAGATCCGATATCACTTCTTGAGAGATCACCAAGAGAAAGGAGACATAGACCTTCACTTTGTGAGAACCCATGAACAAACTTGCGATATCTTCACAAAGCCCCTCGATCAAACCCGGTTGCCCACTTGAGAGCGGAGTTGGGCATTTGCTACCCTTTTTAGAGTAGGGTAGCTGTATTTTGATGTATAGTATGATCTTTGGCTTTCTTCTTTGCTTTTGTTTGGCTTTACATGTGTATCATATTGCATATCATCATGTATCATATTATCTTTATTGAGCTTCATGACTATAGTAGTTTTTGATTACATTCATGCTCTTGCTAGTATGTCTTGTGTATGTCACTTGGAGCTTGCGGCTTAGGTTTCTTCTGATCACTTGTTACATGTTATGAGCTAAGCCTGTTTTCTAAATGTGAACTGCTTAAATCTTGATGCAACCCGAAAAATGTTCACCTTTGAGATGGCAACTAGCATGTGTAGGTTTTGTGAGAACCTTGTTGCTTTCATATGTATGCTTGAGTTGCTATGTCTCATGTTTCTTGAGTCATTCACTTAGCTCGGATCTCTTGATAATCTTGTGCTAAAACTTGATGTCTAAGCTAAGAAATGATGAAAAGTTTTGAGTTGGATCTTTTCTCCCCACGGCAATGTCACGAGATTGCTTCTCATTCATTCGAGTGAGATGAACTTGGGCATTGTAGTGCTAGTCCACAACCACTCGTGACGAGACAAACTTCCCACTTGCACTAAGGGATGAACTCGGCGTGGTTGAAAAACATGATAAAAACAATCTTTTTGGCGGACGGGCCAGTTTTGATCCTCTCGTTTACACATGTCTAAATGAAACCTTGTTAACTACTGTTTTAACTCGATCAATGTTGTAGTAACAAGTGTTGTTAAGTGTATCTTTGAGATATGATGTGTGACCGTTATATGGGGTAGTTCACTCTTGTATACATGTGCTAGCACTTGTTTTGATCTCCCGCTTATATGTGCAAGGTGCTATTCTTTTTGGTGAACACCTTTTTCTAAAATGCCCAACACCTGATAAAATGCTTATGTTTCATATTCCGTACCACTTGATCAGCTTGAGCATTGGTTTTGTCTTATGCCTTTTGCTATACACTTGCCATACTTGCTAGATCATCTATGTACTCGGATTACTATACTTGTGAAGCTCTACCTTTTGCATTTCTTTCATGGCATGATTTGAGGGGAGTTGCGGTCTCTTTTGGTTTCATCTTGATAAGTGCATGTGCCAACAAGGGGAGAAACATCCACAAATCCAGAGAGTACATTGGTAAGGTATGCATTTGTCAAGGGGGAGTTGCACTCCGAGTTTGAGGTTGAGCTATTTTTGCTAGATGTGTTGAGCCGTTGCCTCTTCTTGAGGGTCTAGCCTTTTTTCAGGTTTTTCGCGCTTTGCTGACTTCATCTTTGTGTTCCTCTCGTCGAGACAATTGAAAAACATATATGGAATGTCTATTTTGGAATCCGGATGAGAGAGTTATGCTTCCAAGAAAACTGGGTAAAGTCTTTGTCACAAGTACTACCGACCGATAATGTTGGTGCTACGACGTACGCGGAGTTTGGCGCAGCTTTGGCGCAAAAATGAACTACCGGTACTACCGGGGTTGCATCGGTACTACCGGCAGAGGTCGGTACTACCGACGGTTGGCGGAGATTTGGTGCGCATTTGCGCAAATTTGAACTACATCGGGTACTACCGGGCTTCCATCGGTACTACGGAGATGCCGCACTACCGACGTAACTGTTGGTACTACCGGGAGTGCCTGTTTCAAATCTGGATTTGATTGCGCAAAATTGAACTACTGGTACTACCGGGCTTCCATCGGTACTACCGGGAGAGGCCAGTACTACCGACAGAATCTGTTGGTACTACCGGGAGTGCCTGTTCCGAATCTGGCTTTTGGGACCAAGTTGTGGTCTTGCTTTGCTCATTGCAAATGACCCGTTTTCTGCCTTTCTTTGGCTCTTGGTCATTTGGATGGGTTGTCTCTGGTTTGTGTTGGTGTTGACAATGCACTCATCAAGGGGGAGATTGAGGACACATGGCTTTTACCATAACCATTGTATGGACCTTTGTGTGTTGAGTGATTGTCAACATGCCAACACAAGGCGTGTGTGTGTTCTTACTAACCGATGGCACGCGGATACGTGTCAAACAATGGTGTCTCTTGGCTCATGTTGTCTGCAGGTGTCGAGCTCGGAGACGGTGGTTGTTGACATTTCTAACGCCACTCAGTGTTAGGTTGTCATCCCCAACATGGCGCCAAAAATGCTGGTACTAAATAATGCAACTGCTACTAGAAATAAACATGGGATCCGCAAGCGCACGTATAATACCGATGTAGCATTTTAACCAGGAGTAATCCAGGTATCGTTATTTATATTTTTACCACCGGGAAGGGAATGCACTGGATAATGAGTGATGAGCAATGCACATGCTGTAATGGAGAGCTTAACCTTGTCTCGTATCGATCATCTCATACAGGTAAGTGTCACATAAAATATAGGAATGAATGATAAATGACATAAGATAAATGAGAGCATTTAGCCACATAAAATAATAGAAATAAGCCATCTCAACTTAGCACTCTAAGCTTATAACACTAGCATGGACTAGGACGATCTAGGGTATAATCCTATGTTATTCTAACTATAAGGTCAAAGCATACAATGATTAGTGCAAGAACATCTAGCAATCATGGCGGGAAAAGGTTACATCTATGCATAGTGATATTACCGAGAAGACAAGAGACATAGCAATGACTTCAATGTAATAGGTTGTTCTACTAAGACCTACCAACGGGGATGGAATACAAAGGACTCAACGGAACTGTCACTTCCGCGATCTACCACACGACCCGGCCAATAGGGTGTAATCGCAGATAAATACAATCTAGGCACCACGCCTACACAATATTTACCACTCACCCATCGATCTAATGAGCAAGTGCTATACGATCCTATGCATAAACACAATTCTAGTCCAACTATGCTAAACATATAATCAAAGTAAACTAAGAACAATATAATTGAGAAAGTAATCAAATAGAGCAAAGTCAAGTCTGATATAATAGAATAGAATAAAGTACTACTCATAGTATCACGAACAATGATGAATATTACAAGAATGTAGAGGGGAATTACCAAGAACTCCGACAGATCCGGACTCCAAGCTAGGCTTGATTCCCTCTAGATCTATTCCTATGTAGCTATGCTACTAAACTATGGAGCTCTAATTGAGATGGTGGCTCGCTTCTCTCGAATTCGATGAGAGAATGAACTCTTGAATGAACTAGGATTTAATTAGGTTTCACCCGGGGGCCGGGGCTCAATATATAGCCCCCTAGGATTAACCACAGCCCTCGGATCAAACCGACCTAAATGGACGATAATTATTCATCCTCAAAGGCGGTGGAGGCGGGATCCACGAGACTCCACCCGATTGGTGGAGGTGGGGAGTCGGCCGACTCCCCCGGGTCGGCCGACCGGCCACCCCGCTGTGGGCCCGGCTTCCGGGGTTTGCCTTCGGAGTCTTCTAGATTATACAATTTTACCCGTTCGGTCTTTATCTCTATGTAATCATGACATGTGGGCCTCCTTTGGTTCTCTTTCCGATAACCCCCGCGAAATAGACAATCACCAAAACTCGTGGAATTACGTCGTGTAACCCCTATATCTAACAGTGAACTCATATTAGTCCTTTCTCTTGCTGCGTTGACGGTATAAAATTGATACTTAACGACCGTCAACAAACTCCCCCAAGCTTACCTTTTGCTCGTCCCGAGCAAAGATAGACTCGATGATGGATCGGAGTTGCTACAATACTTTCACTCCTCACAAGTACACATGCGTTCAAACAAGAACTCTCCTCCGGATTAGAGTGAACTATCCCGACTCAAAACTCACTCATATTACCTTTCACCATGGGGCTTGTAACCGTCACTTGGGTCTTGAGTAGTTGAAAGATAGAACGGTCAAGTCAAGCGCCATGTTTCTCGCTCTTTGATCAACTATTATCCCGAGTTTTTGCAAGGTTTTGAAATAAAACTCGAGTTCCTTGTATGAACCTTTCAAGTCTCTCATTTGTGGTATTTCTCGGATCCTCTCTAAGGCATGAGTAGTGTATGCCTTCTCTCTTCTCTCGTAATATGTGATATTTATGGAACTAAGGCATAGTGGAAAGTGCCTTCTCTCTCTCACCCTACTTTCTAATAGGCTTATGTGGAGCTCATAGGTGGGAGACACTCAAACTCACTTGCATATATTGCATAGTTAAGACATGGATCCAATAGGAACTAAAATAATAATAAAGTCATATGTGCATGTGAATGAGGAAATGGAATGGATGAGATGATGATAGGATGATGGTGATAAGGAAATGATTACGAGGGGTACTCAACCGGTGAACATCTACTTCTACACTCGCTCCTTTGGGGATAACATGACTCCCTTTATTCGGAAACCTTGAAACTTTCTTGAATGGAAGGACTTGGCTACTCTTTCTTTTTCTTTTTTTTTCTTTTTCTTCTTTTTTTTTTTTTTTTTTTTTTTTTTTTTTTTTTTTTTTTTTTTCTTTTTTTTTTTTTTTTTTTTTTTTTTTTTTAGAGCAACCAATCCTCTGAAAGCGAAACTTTAGCACAGGAGAGTGTATAACTTGAAATGATAATGACTAGAGCTTTTATGTAGGCAAATAGAACGGCGATGATTATGTCTAGATGTTCACTCCTAGAATAGGAGTAGAACCTTTTCTCGGATGATGTGAAATGAATGGCGTATGTATATGTGGATGGATGAATGGATGGATGCGTACTCCCAGTGTAGGAGCAGATAAGTGCGTGTCTCTAAGGTAGAGATAGCACAATATGTGGGGAATGCGTACTCCCGGATAGGAGCAAAGATAAGTGCGTATCTCCGGGTAGAGATAGCACAATATGTGGTGGATATGGATCTATATGTGGGTGGTACTTCGAGGAACAGTATAGCACATAATGAATGTAGTATTTATAAAATGGGTGCGTGCTTCCGAGGACAAGTAGCATAGATCAATGGATGGAGAGCACATAGTATTGACTTTAACTGCGTGACTAATTCCTTATGGGTCCACAAGATAACCACACTCAATGCCTATAAAGTCTACACTCGCATCTACAATATGATCTATTTAAACAGATGGGTTTTCCTAATCTAGTAAGCATGAATGTATGGTCATGGTAGGAATTTAAACTCTCATCATAAAGGAACTCATCATGCAGGAATTTAATATATATTTTTTTAAGATAAACTCTCCTAACTCTAGTATCTCTAGGAACAAGATGGACAACAGCTCAAAACCTTCCCATATCATACCCGTCAACCACCTAGACTTAGATCAAGTGTTCGCTACCCACAAGTTTCGGTTCAAAGCAAATCTCAAATCTAAACAAGGTTGTGTCCAAAACTCGGGAGAGTGCAAGGTTGAAAACTAGGTACTTGAAAGGAATTACGGCGAGCAACTATTCATCATCTCCATGTAGAGTTTATTCTAGGGATCACTTTTAAAGACAAACATTGCAAGAGCTCTCCAAAAGTAGAAAAGATAAATAAGGAAATCTTTTTTGGGTTTCTATGGTTATGCATCTTTTTTTAGTTGTTTTAATCAAAGCACACTCTAATAAAGCATAAATAGATAAGTTGAAAACACTTAGCTTGGTACACGGGGATGCTCTCCCCCAAGCCGGATGTTGACATAGTCTCGCGATGTTGCCGACAGCACCGAAGACGTTCTAGTCCTCCAGAGTGTCGTAGATAGTTGCCGTTGGAGACAAAGATTCAATTTTCGCGGGCAAAGACTCCGACGGGGATTGGATGTCCTTCGCTCGTTAGCTCTTCATGATCCTTGATGTTCTGTGAAGCTCAAATAGACAACAAAGCTTGTGGAACTGATTAAGCGTTAGTGATAAAACCTCTAGGCCTTGGTTGTCTAGAACTTTCTTAACTTAGACTTGTTCTAACAGGATCACAAGAATTATTTTTATCTTTTTATTATTTAAGGAATGCGAGACAGGGGGAAATAAATATGCCGAGAAATTATTTTTGTGCCACCACAGTGAATGACTATCCACATGGGGCTTGACGATTTTCTGGATGCAAATGCACAACATCTTTATTTTCTTTTCAAATGCGGAGATAAAAGAGTAAAGATGCAACTAAGATGCAAGTAGGGAAATAAATATACTAAGGTAAAAAATATAATGCTGAAAAGTAATGCTGATAAATACCAAGTTACCTCTTGGCGCGGCGTTCGGTGGTTTTAAGTCCTCCGAACAGACTTGTCATGTTCGCTCATTTTTCAAGGGGCGCATTGATCGGCGCCTCCGATGACGTCGCCTCTTGTGTAGGAATTGATTCTGATTTTGCTTTTACCTTCCACACCTTCTTTGTTGGAGAGGGTGACCTTGAGGAGGAAGCTTCTTGGACCACTTGTTTCTCTTCTCGTTGGTAGCACCTCTTCGGTTCTTCTATAATGTTCTTGTCTTCGTGGTACCGGTCTTCATATCTTGACACTTCTCCTCATAGTTAGCCCATCCATCTCGTAGTGATGTTCTTCTTGTTCTCGCGACGGGTACGCCGCCTTCTCCTTGTTCTGTTCTTCTTGGGCTCTTCGGTGATTATATAATTATTGTTGAAGTAGCGGCGTACCTTCTCGGTGGGAAAGTGGAAATGGATCTCTCCCGTCCCGATATAGATGATAGCTCGGTGGTGTTCGAAATGGTCTTCCTAGGATGATTGGAGGATCGTAGTCATCTCCCATGTCAATGACTAGGAAGTCCGTAGGGACATAATGGTCATCTATCTGGATGAGGACATCCTTCACTTCTCCTTCGACGGAATGTCCGGGTCCGCCATCCGCAGGTGTGTGCATAGGTAGGCTCCAAAGGCATAGTGCCATATAGATACTCATAAGTTACCTTGGCCATAATGTTGACGCCCGATCCGGTGTCACGCATGCCTTTATTGAAAGAGCTTCGTTGATGGAGCATTGAATGGTTGGGACACCCGGGTCATCCTTCTTGATCGGACGTGGGGACCCGAGTAAGTGGTCATGCTCCCCGTGGACTGCAGTGACCATCCTCACTTGTCTCCGTCTTCTTGGTCTTCTTATCTTTGTTCTTGCTCTTCTTAGCCGGATTCTTCTTCTTCTCACCGTTCTCGTTGATGAGGGTGTCTGAACCGCAAAGACTGCTTCTTGAAGAAGAAGGTTTCTCGCTTGCCCTTGATGTTGAAGATGATCTTGGCGGTGTTGGCATACATGATGGCTCCAAGCAGTGTTCAAGAATGGTCGTCCCAAAATGACAGGGGACCTTTCATCACCGCCGTATCCACTACCACGAAGTCTCCGGAACATACGAGTTGCCTACTCGTACACATATGTCTTCAAGTACTCCCAAAGGAACACGAAGTGACCGATCCGCAAGCCGTAAGCACATGGTTGTGTATGCTAAGGGGCATCGAATAGCTTCTCATATATCACTCTTGGCATAATGTTGATGCTTGCACCGAAGTCACGATTGCCTCATTAAAGTTAATACTTCCAATGGAGATCGGAATGACCGGTCTCCCGGATCGCCCTTCTTGATTGGCGAGTTGAGTCAATCCATGACCCCTTCGATGGATCACTCCGGCTATCTTCTACATTGAATATATCAACAAGATTTGCGCCTCGAGCTCTTCGGGTTGTCCCGCTAGCTTTACCTTGACCGAGTTGAGGGAGCAAGGTTAACAAGCTGTTGTACCTGCGACTCAAGTATCTTGTTGAAGCTGAGCTGACTCTTGATGGCATTGGAAAAGCCATCCATTCTGTTGCTGAGTGTCTCTAGGATCTTGTCATTTGATGTCAGCTTCTTGGACAGATTGTCCATCATCTTGCCTTGGTTCAGCACTAGCTCTCTCAAAGGCGGCTGGTTGTAATTATTGTAGGAGGAGCTGTTACCTTGATAGTTGCCTGAGTAGTTAGGCCTCTGCTGCTGATTCCAACCTTGATTCTGCTGAGGACGGTAGTAATTATTGTTGTTGTTATTGAGGTAGTTCACGTCCTCCTTCAGCTCTGGGCAGTTAGCACCTGTGTGCCCGATCTCTCCACACTCTTCACATGTCATGCGAGCATCATGTATATGCATGACTTCTTTCTTCTCTCGTGGCTCTCTCATCGAGCCTCTTTATTAGTAGATCCATTTTGGCGACAGCATGTCTACCTCCTTCAGCCGGTGCATTCCTCCTCCTCTCTTGCGGGTCTCGGAGTTCTTTCTTCACTCCAACCTTGGTTGGATGCCATCTTCTCCACAAGAGCCGTGGCTTGAGGAATAGTGAGTGATAAGAATGCACCTCCAGCAGCATCCATCGTCTCACGTGTCTTTGTTGCTTGAGCCCATGGTAGAATGTCCGCATGAGCAGCCAATTCTCCATGCCATGATGAGGACACTCGAGGATGTAATCTTGAAAGCGCTCCCAAGCTTCGGGACGGCCTCATCATGGTGTTGCTTTGAAAGCTTGATATCTTCCCGCGAAGAGCATTTGTCTTGCCCATTGGGAAGAACTTCGCCAAGAAATTGGTGGAACATAATGCCCACGTAGGATTCTTCTCCTTATTGGCGTAGAACCACGCCGCTCTCCCCAAAAGTGAGAATGGGAAGAGGCGAAGTAGTATAGCATCTCTGGGGACGTCCTTGATAGTGAATGTGCTACAAATCTCCAGAAGTGTTGGAGATGAGCACTAGCATCTTCATGGGCCTTCCCACGAACCGGCTTGCTTGCACCATGTTGATTAGCGCAGGGCTTGAGCTCAAAAGCTCCTTCGATGTCCGCAGTGGTCCAAGACGAATGTTGTCCGTAGTTGAGCCGAGAACTCGCGGAGTGACTTGTTCGCCATGGCTTCAAACGCGGTGTCAAGTCTCGTACGAAAGGTTGACTTTCGCTTCCGACAAACTTAGTTGAGTTGATGATGATGATGATTGATTGGTTTTCTTCAACTTGCTTCTGGCCTTCCCGAATAAAGCTTCGGATTGTCAATATAATTATCGGAAGAATTGTCTTTTTCATACATTACCCCGCATAAGATATAAGAATAGACGAAAAACAAGGGTAAGGTCATGTATGAGTAGAGAATGGTGACAAGTGCTCAATCTCATTATGTAGTGCAATGCTGCTCATTATCCATTGGCTTTCAACCTTCCCCGGCAACGGCGCCAAAAATGCTTGTTGACATTTCTAACGCCACTCAGTGTTAGGTTGTCATCCCCAACATGGCGCCAAAAATGCCGGTACTAAATAATGCAACTGCTACTAGAAATAAACATGGGATCCGCAAGCGCACGTATAATACCGATGTAGCATTTTAACCAGGAGTAATCCAGGTATCGTTATTTATATTTTTACCACCGGGAAGGGAATGCACTTGGATAATGAGTGATGAGCAATGCACATGCTTTGTAATGGAGAGCTTAACCTTGTCTCGTATCGATCATCTCATACGGGGTAAGTGTCACATAAAATATAGGAATGAATGATAAATGACATAAGATAAATGAGAGCATTTAGCCACATAAAATAATAGAAATAAGCCATCTCAACTTAGCACTCTAAGCTTATAACACTAGCATGGACTAGGACGATCTAGGGTATAATCCTATGTTATTCTAACTATAAGGTCAAAGCATACAATGATTAGTGCAAGAACATCTAGCAATCATGGCGGGAAAAGGTTACATCTATGCATAGTGATATTACCGAGAAGACAAGAGACATAGCAATGACTTCAATGTAATAGGTTGTTCTACTAAGACCTACCAACGGGATGGAATACAAAGGACTCAACGGAACTGTCACTTCCGCGATCTACCACACGACCCGGCCAATAGGGTGTAATCGCGAGATAAATACAATCTAGGCACCACGCCTACACAATATTTACCACTCACCCATCGATCTAATGAGCAAGTGCTATACGATCCTATGCATAAACACAATTCTAGTCCAACTATGCTAAACATATAATCAAAGTAAACTAAGAACAATATAATTGAGAAAGTAATCAAATAGAGCAAAGTCAAGTCGATATAATAGAATAGAATAAAGTACTACTCATAGTATCACGAACAATGATGAATATTACAAGAATGTAGAGGGGAATTACCAAGAACTCCGACAGATCCGGACTCCAAGCTAGGCTTGATTCCCTCTAGATCTATTCCTATGTAGCTATGCTACTAAACTATGGAGCTCTAATTGAGATGGTGGCTCAAGGCTTCTCGAATTCGATGAGAGAATGAACTCTTGAATGAACTAGGATTTAATTAGGGTTTCACCCGGGGGCCGGGGCTCAATATATAGCCCCCTAGGATTAACCACAGCCCTCGGATCAAACCGACCTAAATGGACGATAATTATTCATCCTCAAAGGCGGTGGAGGCGGGATCCACGAGACTCCACCGATTGGTGGAGGTGGGGAGTCGGCCGACTCCCCCCGGGTCGGCCGACCGGCCACCCCCGCCAGTGGGCCCGGCTTCCGTGGTTTGCCTTCGGAGTCTTCTAGATTATACAATTTTACCCGTTCGGTCTTTATCTCTATGTAATCATGACATGTGGGCCTCCTTTGGTTCTCTTTCCGATAACCCCCGCGAAATAGACAATCACCAAAACTCGTGGAATTCATCGGTGTAACCCCTATATCTAACGGTGAACTCATATTAGTCCTTTCTCTTGCCGTTGACGGTATAAAATTGATACTTAACGACCGTCAACGGTGGTCGACGGTCGGTGAAGATCAAGTAGGGCGTGCCGTGCTTGACGGACCGGGTGCGGTGAAGGGCGGACGTGAGGCTTGGATCGAGGACCCGAGGACCGGGCGGCCACCGTGGTGGGCGGCCGATAAATGGGACATCGACGAGCGCAAGTGTACACGGCGGGGGACGCGTACGGGCTACGCTACTCGTGGAGGGTTTGGTGGTTTCGCCTCAAAACCATCGGCGGCGGGTTTCCCCGGTTTACGCCTCAAAACCGGGGCGGAGGTCCCGGTGCGGACGGACGACACGTGGCGGCATCGGGGGAGATTGCTTGGAAGCAAGGCTACCGGTGAGAAGGCGCGGTGGCCGTCGGATCAAGTGAAGCTCGAGTTGGACCCTTATGCCCCGGCTAAGTGGTGTGGCTCTTCATGTATCCAAGGGCAAAGAAGGAATGTAAAATAGACTTGCCCCTCTATAAATAAGGGATGAGGGTTCTCCTTCCCCACCTCCGCCATTTCCATTTTCCTTTAGGTTTTTCCCTTCCTTTAGTTGCTGTGTGAGAGAGAGGTCTCGCAAATCTTTCGATTTGTACTCGAACCAAAGTGTGTGGCAAGCGGATCGCCGAGTATTCGCGTTTCCTCCGGGAGTAATTGCTTGTGCCCGTGTTTTCCGTGATGGAATTTGTGTTCTTCCCGAGTTGACTTGAGGTCCTTGTGTTCATCGCGTGATTTCTTCGTTTTGGGATCGTTTTGGCTCGTTCTTTCTCCCTTGGATCGATCTATGACACAAGAGTGATGTTTCCACCGAAGGAATCATGCTAGTTCCTCTTGAGATCAAAGATCCATGCGGATTTATCTCCGGTTGTCCAAGAACGGCTTTTCTTCATCTCCTTCTTGATTTCTCCTCCTCACTTCAAATTGGCCGATGATCTTTTGAAGATAGGCTCTCCTCCGCATAAGCAACAACATTCCTAGATTTGGTTGCAAGAGGTTTCGATTTGAGATAGTTTGGGCCGAATCTTGGAGGAGGCGATTTTCGAGCATTCGTTTCGTGCAGATTTTTGTACCGCCGGTACTACCGACAATAGCACCGGTACTACCGGTGGCACCCGGTCGGTACTACCGACGCATAGTATCGGTACTGACGGTGCACCCGAGTTCTTGTTTTTCGTTTGTACTACGGTACTACCGACTATAGCACCGGTACTACCGGTGGCTCTCTACCGTACTACCGACGGTAGTACCGGTACTACCGACAGTACACTCGAGTTGTTGTTTCTCGTTCGCTGCGTGTTCGTTTAGTCTCCGATTTGCTTCCGGTTTGTTTTGTAGTGATCCGCTGTTCCAAAGCGAACATCCACCCGTCTCTCGGTCGTGATCACTACTCGCCGTGTGTTTGGTTCTTGGGGTGTGAATCTTGGACATAGGCTCTGGATTTCAAAGAAATTTTTGAAGCTCCCATTCACCCCCTCCTGGTCGCTCTTACCGGTCCTTCACAAGGTAAATTAGCTTAACGCACTACATGCATGCGGATCGTTGCACCTCCGATTGCAGTGCGTCATGGAGTCCATTACAGTACCCTTTTTCCCCCCCTTTGCTTCGTATGTTTCAGGCAACTCAGGAGCGTCATGAGAACTCGCTGCTCAAGCCCGAGCTGCTGAAGCTCCGGGAGCAGAACCGCGTCATGCGAGAGTTCATCAAGAAGTTGGAATCCTCACGCTGTCCAACCTGTAGCGTTGCCGCCGCCACGAACACCGAAGAGCAGATGCTGCGCCTGGAGAACGCCAGGCTAGAAGCCGAGGTTTGCATGCGCCGCCATCTTGCCAACTCAACTCTTTAGCCTTTGAGCGTGGATGCAAACACTAACACACAGCGGGCGTGGAACACCACTCCATGCCATTCAGGTTGAGAGGCTCCGCCGGGGGGACCTCGCCGTCGTGCCCTACGGGGGGGCATCCAGATCGGAAGCAGGAACTCAGTGGACGACCACGTCGACCACGTTGTTCGCGACGACAAGACGAAGTTGCAGGAGCTTGCCGGCCGCGCGCTGGACGAGCTGACGACGATGTGCTCCTCCGGGGAGCCACTCTGGGTGCGCAGCGTCGAGACCGGCCGGGACGTCCTGAACTACGACGAGTACGCAAGCTTGTTCCGGCACCACGACGATGACTCCGGCGACCGGCAGGCCATGTGGCCGGTTGTTGAGGCATCGAGAGAGACCGGCGTTGTGTACTGTAGCGCGACGCAGCTTGTGGGCGCTTTCGTGGATGTGGTATTAGTACCATCCATCTTCCTGCACACAGCACACTACACTGAATCATTCAGAGAATTAATTGATCATCTCGAAACTCTGATCTTTTGTGCAGAACCAGTGGAAGGAGATGTTTGCTTCCATGATCATCAAGGCGAAGACGCTGGAAGTGATCCATGGAGGCGAGAACGATCCCCAAGACGGCATCGTGCAACTGGTAATCCAACAACAAGTCCTTCACAATGTAATCCTCCTGATCGAGGAACGATCTATCTATAACAAAAACGGAAACTAACAAAAACTTGACCGATTGCTGGCTTCAGATGTTTGCAGAGGTCCAGACGCTGACACCACTGGTACCTACAAGGGAGCTGTACTTTCTTCGCCACTGCAAGAACCTTGGTACCGACAAATGGGCTATCGCGATGTCTCCTTGGACGACTTTGAACCGGGCGCACAAATGTTGTGTACGTTGACGCCTTGCATGTGCTTGAAGAAGCCCTCAGGATGTATTGTAGAAGAGCAGAGCTTGGGCCGTCGTTGCAAGGTAACGCGATTCCACGCTTCGGCGTCTTGTAAAATTTATTTCTTCTCCTTAAATGTGCGCAAACCTTTTGCGTATTCGAAAAAAAAAGTAATGTGATTCCACGAACGCGATCGACATGCATGGTTCAAACAAATCAATGTCAGTTCGACCGAACTGCATGCACCGTGTTGTGTTCACTCATCCGTGGCGTGTGAATCTGCAGGTGACCTGGGTTGAGCATGCCAAATGCGGCGAGGACACGGTTCCGTTGATGTGCCGGACGGTGACCGCGAGCGGCCTGGCGTTCGGCGCGAGGCGCTGGGTTGCGGCACTCCGGCTGCAGTGCGAGAGGATGCTCTTCTCGGCGGCGACCAACACCCCGGCAAGGGGCTCCAATGGTAAGCAAGCGTTGCTCATGCTGTGCACGCAGTGCAGCCTACTAGCTAGTACTACTAATGACAGGGGTCGACACAGTGTCAGGCTCAGGCAGGCAGAGCGTCCTGAAGCTCGCGCAGCGGATGACATCGAGTCTCTATCGCGTCATCGGTGCCTCCAGGGACCCGGCGTGGAGCAAGGGCTGGAGCAAGGCGTGGAACCAGAGCGGCACCTGTGACATCCGGGTGACGTCCCGGAAGAGCACCGATGAGCATGGCGAGCCGCAGGGGCAGGTCGCCTGCGCGGTGCTGTCGGCGTGGCTGCCGGTGAACCCGGCGGCTCTCTTCGGCTTCCTGCTGGACGAGTCGCGGCGCCACGAGTGGGACTGGGTGCTGCCTGGACAATCTGTCCAGAGCTACATGGCTGTGCGCAAGGGGGATGACGGAGGCAACTGTGTCACGGCATACGTAAGTTTCAGCTCGTCTCCGATGGAACCACCTCAATCATGCCATGAATATGTCCATGTAACTCACTCACACTGCTGGTTTTGGGATGTCAGGCCGCGAAATCATCCGCACAGGAGCCGAGCGGCAGCAAGTGGATCATCCTCCAGGACAGCAGCACCGGCCCGTGCGAGTCGACCGTCGCGTACGCGCCGGTCGACGCCGCGGTCCTGCGGGCGGTGTTGGAGGGGCGCGACTCCAGCGCCGTGGCCGTGCTGCCGTTCGGCTTCGTGGTGATGCCGGACGGGCTGGAGGTCAGGCCGGCGGTGATCACGTCGAGGGAGGAACAGGAGCAGGACAGGGCGGCGGCGGAGTCCGCCGGGTCGCTGCTCACCCTGGCGTTCCAGGCGCTGGCGAGCTCGTCCTCAGCGACGGATGCTGCGCGCCCGACGGCTGCAGCGAAGGACGTATCGCGTCTGGCGTTCTGGACGCTGGACAAGATCAAGAAAGCGCTGGGATGTGGGGACGAGTTGATCCGCCAGCGGATGTGATCACATATACCATCCATGGAACCAATATACTTTGCAGATTCTGTTCAGTTAAACTGCTAAAGGATGTCGTGCAATTTACAATTTTTTTCCGGTTAAATTTTGTTTAAGGTTGTACTGCTAAAGGATGTTAAATTTTTTGTTCAGTTAAGTTTTGCAAATATGCATGTTCAATCGATCGTACGACGACTCAATAATTGAGGATGTACTGCCACCCGTTTCTTGTACAGATCAGGCCGCCGGATCGCCGTAGCCACGTCGTCTGACGTCGATTTCCTAATCCTATGTACCACTTGCGCACAATTGGATCAGTGTTCGCCAAAGATTTTGTGCCGGCACACACCACAATAACTGCATATCATGGAGCTCGCCTTTGCCAGCACGTCACGCTTTCCTGGCTGGTGCGGATCAGATAAACTGATAAACGCATCCGTAGCGTGTAAAAATGGGTGGTAATCGTAAGCCTTGCGTTGATGTCCTATTTTGTCCTAAATTTCTACTTTTTTGAAAAGGAAAACAATTTTAAATTTAGCCATATATACTAGGATCCAGATTATAAACTTTTCTACTCAATTTGTTCTAAATTATAAATCGATTTTTTTTAGAACAACAAATTTGATATGTATACAAAAAAGTCAAACAACTTATACTTTAAAATGGAGGGAATACATACATTGTTTTTTTTATATCTAGACATAGTGTGTATTGTCTAGAGAAAAAGGTAAGAAGATCTAAAATTTCAAATAGAGAGAGTACTATTTATGACAAGAAAATTAAATATATAGAGTATCGTTCATAAAAAAGTGTTATTAATAGTATTAATAAATTTAATCAAATATGAGATTTATTTTTGAGGGGAACTAAATTTTCCAATTTGATATTAACCAAAGCCTTTTGCGGCACGCGAGAATACGCTCAGGAGTGTCGTTGTGCCACGCCAGTCCACGGACCACACCGCCACCGGCCGACGGCACCGAGCAAGGGACTCAGCGCACGTAGGCAGTAGTCACGCACACGCCGCCCGCCCGCCACGGCGCGGCCACGCCTCCAAAACCAGCCGTCCACGTCGCTTCCCCGATCCGCCGGCACGCCCGCCGTTTTATACGCGACCCGGCGGCCGCACCCGGGTTCCGCACCGCACGCCGTTCCCCACGCACGCCGCGCCCCCCGCCCTCCCGCGCCAGGCACGCAGGCACGCTCACGCGCGGCGCACCGAATGGCCCCAGCCAACGTGCGCGCGGCGCAGGCCCCCAGCGCCAGCGCCGACCGCAGCCGGTTAAGTACGCTGGCGCGTCACCTGCTGCCTTCCTCCCCACGAAGAACAGCAGCAGCAGCCGACGACGCTTCCTCCGCCACCCTCGAATCGTCCCCCACCATGGCGTCGCAGGGATCCTCCTCCGTCTTCGCCGCGCTCGCGCAGGCCCCGGAGGACCCCATCCTCGGAGTAAGCCACACGTCTCCCCAGCCTCGCCTCACCTTCCTGGCTTCCTCTTCTCTCCCCCGGTGATCTGGCTGTCGCTGTCGGCCGCGATCGCGCGGCCTCGTGGGGTTTGCTTGCTCTGGCGGCTGATCGGTGTTCGTTTGGTTGCGTTCTGGGGCAGGTCACCGTCGCCTACAACAAGGATCCCAGCCCCGTGAAGGTCAACCTCGGCGTCGGCGCCTACCGGACCGAGGTGAGCTTAGTTCGTTTGGAGATTTGCTGCGCTGTTTTTTTATTATTTGGATTGGAGATGGATTTGACTGACGCCCCACGCCCCTGTTCCTGTTCTGATCTGTGCAGGAAGGGAAGCCCCTCGTGCTGAATGTGGTCAGGCGCGCCGAGCAAATGTTGATCAATAATCCGTAAGTGTTATGTGAAATCCATATGATCCGCTTGATTTCGTGATCGCACCTCGGGGGTAGTGGGGCTGTTGAGCTTTCAGGCTTAAAGCTCCTGCCTCCTGCCCTCTGCCCCAGTGGAAACAGAAGTGGATTTAGTTTAGTCACTGGATCTAAAATCTGGATAACGCGCCTCTTAATTTGAGTACTAATTTCATTCACCGCCAGAATAATTATTGACCTGCCCTCTGTAATTGTAGGTGACCTTTCTGTTCTACGGTTCTTTTTTCTATACTAGTTTTTTCTAATAATTTCTTCTACGATAGGAAATTGGAACTAGTCTTTTTTTTTTTTTTTTTTTTGCGAATGTGTCTGCTCTGTCCCACTGCCGTGTAAGATTCTTCTTTTGTAGTCGACCTCGCGATTGCTTCTATTGCTTTCCCTCCTTTCTTTTTTGGTACCTGGGAAATTGACCTCAGTTTTGTCTGTGTGGGGAATGGTTTGTCGTTTGCAGGCTCTGCGATACTCCATGTGTCCCTTTTTCTCTGTGTTGGTTAAACTTTCTTTAATTTTGACTAGGTTTATAGAAATATCTCCAAATAAAATTATTATAAAGATAGAGTCAACGAGCTATCTATGATACTAATTATTTATCATAAGCATTAATATTTTCTTTTATATGCACGGTCAAAGTTGAGTATGTTTGACTTCTCTAGAAGCAAGATCGTTCAAAAAGGGACAGCGAGTATGTCTCATTGTGTGTATAAGCCTCTGCATGTGAAAAACTGTCGGAGTGGAAGTTTATGATATCTGAAGCTGTATTTTAAACATGACTTTCTTCCTATTTTTAGGTCACGTGTCAAGGAGTACCTACCAATCACTGGTTTGGCTGAATTCAATAAGCTGAGTGCTAAGCTTATCTTTGGTGCTGACAGGTATTTTTCTATTTGACTTCTTCATTTATTTTTCTCACATTGGCGATTTTTTTGGGTCAACTGATCCCAATGGTTATGTTGCCAACTGTACTGCTGCAGTTTCATTACATTAAAAATAAGTTGAACGGTCATCTCAGGTTTTATTTAGGAGCTGATTATGTTTTTCTTTACACACAAATCCAACAGTCCTGCTATTCAGGAGAATAGGGTTGCGACAGTGCAGTGCCTTTCGGGTACTGGTTCTTTAAGAGTTGGAGGTGAATTTCTTGCAAGGCACTATCATGAGGTTAAGAACTTTTCCTGGCTCCTTTCTGTTTTTCCGCTTCTCGAGTTTAACACATGATTGCTAAATCATACAAATATATTCCAGCGCACTATCTACATCCCACAACCAACCTGGGGAAATCATCCAAAAGTCTTCACCTTATCTGGATTGACTGTTAGGAGCTACCGCTACTATGATCCTGCAACCCGCGGTCTTGACTTCAAAGGTATGGATTTCATTTTTTTCATGCTGGATCTGTTAGAATGCTTTGATAATGCGAATATGCTAGGAACATTTACAACTGTATTATTATGTTCTATATTTGCAAATTATGTCATGGCTCTTTCATTGACCCAAATTTTGTTTTGTTTTACAGGACTCCTGGAAGACCTCAGTTCTGTTCCTTCAGGTGCAATTGTACTGCTGCATGCCTGTGCCCACAACCCTACTGGAGTAGATCCTACCATTGATCAGTGGGAACAGATTAGGCAGTTGATGAGATCAAAATCACTGCTTCCGTTCTTTGACAGTGCCTACCAAGTATGCCGACATACACAGTCACAATTGACTTGACATTGCAAAAAACACATCTGATTCCTATACACTAATTGTTCACATAATTTGTTGATTTTTGTTGACATAATAGGGCTTTGCGAGTGGAAGTCTTGACAAAGATGCTCAGTCAGTGCGAATGTTTGTTGCTGATGGTGGTGAATTGCTCATGGCCCAGAGCTATGCTAAGAACATGGGATTGTATGGAGAGCGTGTTGGCGCTTTGAGCATTGTAAGATATCTTCACTCTTGCTCTTGTTGAGTTGTTGGTTTCACTTTTATTCATCATGATCTCAAGGTTGTTGGCATCTTCCTCTTGTGTTCAGATATTACTATGTTTACCATCCATCTTGCGAGCTTAATGCTATAGGAGTGATCGATGTGTGAAAAATTCTGTCACATGCTTTCAAATGTGCCTCTGTATTTTCCTACTTGTTTTGAGATATGCCAGTTCCTGTAGCTCATATCTGTTTCATTATCGGAAATAAGAAGTGCATTGCTGTGGACGGTTTAAGTTGTCAATCACTTGTAGCCACTGGTGCCTAAAATTTTAGCATTTTGCTAGGATTGAATTCTTTTTCATTCTTAGAATATTATATTGATGTAGAAATTTATTAGCATTTAATGTTACAGAGGACAACTATTTACTTCCACCAGTTCCAGAAATATTTGAGTAGTTATTAAGGATATGCATAACTTTATGCCTTTGTTGAATGCTGCTGCAGCTTTTCCTACATGGTGCCCTTCTGAACAGTCTTTTGTGCCACACAGTGTCCATTCATTGTTTTTTTGAGGAAACGTGTCCATTCATTGTAACTCATGTTTCAGGTATGTGGAAGTGCTGATGTAGCTGCTAGGGTTGAAAGTCAACTCAAACTTGTGATCAGGCCTATGTATTCAAACCCCCCTCTTCATGGTGCATCTATCGTGGCTACCATACTCAGGGACAGGTAATTAATATTCTTGTTATTGCAGTGCCATATTTAGAGGTGGGTCCAAAAATAATACAAAGTGGTTACTTCCTGTTTATTGACTGTAGTTATTTAATTTTTCAGTGAGATGTTCAACGAATGGACTCTAGAACTGAAGGCCATGGCTGATAGGATCATTACCATGAGGCAACAGCTATTTGATGCGCTGAAATCCAGAGGTGCTTATTTCTAGCAATTGCTCTCTCTCTCTCTCTCTCTCTCTCTCTCTCTACAAAATATGGTTAAATGTTGTTTCAAATGTAACTTGCCATTTTTTTCTTATCATTTCATTCATGATCTTGTATTGCAACTATGCACCTCTTGGTGCAAATGTTTTTCTTTTGTCCTGGATTAATGCGGCTACTTCAAGGCAAACTATGTAGCTACTGCTGCATCCAAGATCTCTTGGGTTATCAGAAAGACAGAAACTATTGTACAAAATAAGAGAACTTCCTCTTGTTACCTTCTCAGTTGATTTCTCAAGAATTTGTACCTGACCTTAAAATAGTGTATCAATCTGTGAAATGTCATAATGTTATGTCTTGTTTGCACTAGTCCAGAAATTATGATAATTCAGTCTCAGTGTATTGTTCCTTTCTTTTGTCTTTTGTTCAAAGGGAAAGGTTTTGTGTCCTATCACAATGGCACTCAGTTTTGTTAATAACGTGCAGGAACCCCTGGAGATTGGAGCCACATCATTAAGCAAATTGGGATGTTTACTTTCACTGGGCTGAATAGTGAGCAAGTGGCATTCATGAGGCAGGAATACCACATTTACATGACATCTGATGGGTAATTGTCTATTCAACTTTTATAAGTTTATAGCTGTACTCTTGTTCTTCGTTTTCCAAGTAGTCCAGCATATTGTTGCGGCAAGGCATAGAACCATTAGGAAAGCTAATATGACAAGCTAATTAGTTAAAAATGAAGTATTAGCTCGTCCTAAACATCATAGTACTTTTAAGATCATATCATTGAACAATCTTGATCGGCACTATTTGATATTGATCTATGACTAGGTTTCTTTTTCTCACTACCCTACAATGGAAGTCCGAACTGTCACTGCTATATTGACAACGTATATATTCTTATTGCAGGAGGATCAGCATGGCTGGTTTGAGCCTGAGGACTGTGCCCCATCTTGCAGATGCCATACACGCTGCAGTTACTCAACTGAAATGAGGACAGTATGGCAGCTTTCGTGAATAAAATCTGAATCACATACAACAATGTTCTAAGGACTCAGCCGGCCGTATTTACTGGCTGACCTACTGTAATCTGCCTTGAAATAGGAGTAAATTTTTTTTTACTATGTTGTTGCAACAGTTTTGTACTGGCAGATTTAAATTCAAATATTATGTTCGTATGGTGCTTTCAGAACTCCAAATAAATATGCGCATGCAATTTTGCTCCACTGGTGCTAAATGTTTATCCTACAAAACAACCAGCAGTAGTTTTGAAAGCTGGTCTTTGCCTACTGTACAGTTCCCATGGTCAGAAGCTTTCTAATTGTTGTATGTTGTTTTTTCTCAAAAAAAAATGTTATATGTTGCTACAATGCTACTTGCTCTTCGTGACAGCCAAGGGTGAAAAAAATGACCCTAGATTTTACTTCGTGCTTGCAGTACCTTGCGGTCATTTATCGCAAATCGAAGTCCTGTTAGCTCTAATTTTTCTCTATTTATTGATGGCTTTGGTACAATGGCCAATGCCTTGGAGTCGTACATGAGAAGAGGAAGAAGTCGGCAAATTCAGGAAGTCGACACGAGGGGCTACTCAAGCGAGAGCCCACTTTGATCCAATCCAAATTCCAAAAATACAAGCAAGTATATATGTACACTAGCTCACACGGTACATGCAAAATCTCGTGTCGTGCCATGCCATGGCGTCTCCTAATGGCGACCTGAGGGGCTTTTGTTCCCGCTAAGGAAGTCCAGCTTGTCCATGTACGTCTGCTTGAGGTTGGTCATGATGTTCGGCAGCTTCATGAGCCTGCCGTCGTCCTGCGCCGGCAGCTCCGGTGGCGGCGCGGGCGATCCGTCGTCGTTCTTGCCCTCGGGGTCCCCGGTCCACCCCATGAAGTCCAGCAGGGTCGTCTTGCTCTCGTCGTCGCCGGCCTCCTGCGACGGGCAGCGGCATCCGGCGGCAGAGGGGTCTGCCCCGGGCGGCGCGCTCTTCTTGGCCTTCTCCCTGGCCATGTTGTCGGCCTGGATGACGTCCTCTATCCGGGACATGACGTTGAACGCCAGGCTCTCCAGCACCCTGGAGTAACCCTCCAGCAGCGCGAACCCAACGTCCTGCCAACCAAAGTTCAGTTCTATAATGTGTCAGAGCATGCCAAGGGAAGCCAGCGGTTGCATTGCATTGCTCTGCTGTCTGCTCACAGAGATCTCACCCTGTTTTCTTGGATCTTTGCGATGTCGAGCGTGGACTGGGGGATGCCGGGGAACCTGTGCTTGATGATGAGGAGGAGCGTCTGCGCCCGCTCCTCGAACTGCTCCCGCTTCTCCTGGCTGACGGCGGAGCCCCAGGAGGACTTGCCGTCCTTGTTGTGCACCTTCCTGTTCCAGATGATGACGGACGCCTCGATCCGGTCCTTGAGGTCCAGGATCTTGTGCTCCGACGTCAGGTCCACCGTCGACAGGAAGTCGTCCGGGTCGAACTCCACGTCCGTGATGATCCGGTACAGCGCGTCCCCGAGGCTGGCGCGCCCGTTCTGCAAAAAGCTTGAGGATTCAGATTTTTTTTCGAAAAGCTTGAGGATTCAGATGCTGCAGTACATGTTTGCATGCCGAGGACAAGGAGGCAGGCAAGGAGAAACCTTGGGGAGTGTGTCTATATACGTGTCCGGGATGCTCATCTCCATGAGGCAGTTGGCGTTGATGGCCATGGCCGCCTTGAGCACCTGGTTCACCAGCTCCTTCTGGTGCAGGAGCCAGCCTCTGGAGGCCTGGGGCAGCCCGCCGGGGGGCACCTTGACGATCGGGATCCACCATTTCTCGTCGGACCTCTCCTCGTGCTCGCCCTCCGAGCACGAGTCGCGCTTCACGTACCAGAACTCGTTGCGGTCCTTGAAGTTGTCCAGGTAGTCCTGCAGCTCACAGCAGGAGACAGTTTAGCTAACGGCATCTTTGAGATCCGAACCCCTCGATCGACTGCATCATCAGGGTTTGAGGTCGTTCCACTCATACATACGAGGAGCATCGTGTCCAATTTACGCAATGCTGGGATGTTCCCCTGGAGATCCCGTCTCTGCTGCGTGCCCATCACCTGCGACGACGAGCAGCAGAACGGAGTGTCATGTCACCGCGGGCCGGGCAATGGCGGTGGTGTCGAACGAGAACGAACCTCCATTTCAGTGCCGTTGTCCAGGACTTGTTTCTTGGCGACGAACTCGACGATGTGGTCGGCGACGGACAGAAGCCAGCCCATCTCTTTCTTCCACCTCCCCTTCCTGTCCGGCGCCATCGGCTCCAGCTTCCGTTGCTCGCCGAACACAGAGGCTGCATGCCGAATATTGCACGCATGGATGATTTTTCTTTAAAGAAAAATGCACTGCAGCGATCGAATTGGACAGGAATGGGATGGCCAATGCACTCACCTGCGAGGTTGGTGACGGCGTTGGAGAGGGCGAGCGCGGAGGGCACCCCTTTGCCGGACCCGGACATGTCCTCCCCGAGCAGCAGCTTGGCAAACTTCTCCTTCATCAGGTCCATCTCTGCACGCAACGCAACCACCTGACGCCTCGTCAACACCGGCAACATCTCTGCGCGCGCAGCCGGGCCGACGTCGACTTACCGGAAGGTCCTGCGCTCTGCTCGGTCCTGGCGGGCGCCCCGCCCGCCGGCTCCGTGCTGGACCCCTGGCTCCGCGACATGGCCTCCTTCTCGTCTGGTGGCTGTCCCCGGTCCTCCTCCCGCACCATGTGCTCTTCGACCGCCGCACCGAGCTCCGCCGTTCCAATTGCGGGACGGCGCTCATCCACCGATCTGCCGCGTTCGCGTCACAGCCGGCGCCCCGTCATGCGTCACATCCACACGACGACGGCGACAAAAGGGATTTTTCCGTTCCAAGGAAGGAAGGAGAGGGAGAAAGATCACCATGATGCCGGCATACCTGTAAAGCGTGCAGCACCACCACCTCTCGGGGCCTCGAGCGCAGCGCGCGTGTCGTGCTAGCCGAGATTGTGCGCCAAAAGGAACGAGAAATGATTAGCTCCGCCGAATGATGGATGATGATTCTTGTGGGTGCCTTCTGCAATCCTCCTTGAATCGGCGGTTTCTATGGATCGTCGTCGTCATCTCATCTGCCCTCTCCTGTCCGAATAGGGGATGGAGGCCCCGGACCGGTGGCAAGGCAAGGCAGGAGTGAGTATAATTAGGGAGTGGCACTGGCTTTATTATTAGAAAGAAAGCGCCTGCCGGCCATTCTTAGCCTCCCTCCCCTGCCAGTGCTTGTGCTTCCCGTCTATTGAACGGTCGATCGGCGAGTGGGGGGCTGGACGGAGAGCTGGAGGAAGACGAAGAAGACCTCTCTCGCTACTCGATCGATCTTTGCCGGATCGGAGATGCGCCGCCGTGTCAGGTCTCTGCTTGTAGGCTTGGCTTGTACTACCATCAACCATGGATATAATGACAGAAATGGATGGCACGGCATTGGTAGTAGCTGTAGTACCTTGGACGCGTAATAATGCATGCAATGAAGTGCTAGCCTTTGGTGTCACCGGCCGCAAGCAACTGCTGCGCTTCGAGGGACCGTGGCAGAGCAGGGAGAGGGACAGTCTGGCGGTCAACTTCCGCCTGTCTGGAAAGGTGATCTCTTCTCTCTTCACGTAACGTGGTCCTCGCTTACCGTTGCTGCAATAGAAGCTCCGGAACCCGAGATGGGATTGTGCAGCATATTCTATTCACTAATCATCCATATAAATTAGCTAGGATACGCATCCGACCTTAGCTCAGTTGGTAGAGCGGAGGACTGTAGTGTCTGCAGATCAATCCTTAGGTCGCTGGTTCGAATCCGGCAGGTCGGATAATTTTTTTTTTTTTTTTTTTATTTCTTTCAACACCACACATTTGCAAAAATTTAAATTTTCATTCATACACCATTGTCACATAATTCATCATCCGTCTAAACTTCGTAGACAAAAGCAAATTGACCAAATTTTAAATTTTCATCCATATGCACCATTACCACCAAATTCATCCGTTTAAATTTCGTACACAAGCAAATTGACCAGCGATGAATCCCACTGTTTCAAATCTCCCACAATGTTTCAAAAAATCTACTGGTACCATCGTACTCTACGCGCCAGCAACCGCCGGTCCGCCGCCGTGCCACCTCGTTGCCCTCCGCAAAGCCGGCGGGAAATAGAAAAAGAAAAATCCTCCACCACCTGCTTTGCCTGGTCGTGATGGTTTTAGCTGCTGTCGGCATGTCATGCTGCGGCCCCTTTGAAGACGAGGAACCTGAGCGACTCGAGGCGGAAGTAGATGAAGCTCCCCTTGCTGTGCGTGAAGTAGCAGCCGAAGCTGGAGCCCACCACGCATTGCCATCCGGGGCCGTGGATCGCGTCAAACTCCTGCAGCCAATCCGAGTTCAACTGGTGAGCAGAGCTGAGAGCTGCATACGAGGGGGTGGTAAGAGTTGTTACCTTCTTGATGTGAGCCGCGATGCTCCGGCAGTCCAGGGCGTCGAAGCGGTACAGGGCCCTGGACGCCGCCGACGTCGCCTCCGCCTGCATCTTTGCCGGCATGTCGGTGTCCTCCACCACCGCCTTTCCTTCCAACATGGCGTCCCTGCTCTGCTCTCCCGGCCTCGCGCTCCTGTCCAGCTACAACGTGATTTGAACTCTGAAGAAGAAGACGACTCCGACTCAGAAATACTATGCGCGTACCCGTGCATTCCTCCTCCCTTGTTATATAGCCGGTGCCGGGAGCCCGCCGGGAGAGCCGGATAGGACGGGCACATGCATCCGCGTCAAGCTGACGTGCGTGGGACTACAGGTAACGACCAGGTCAGCCCTCTCCCTCGAGTTCAATTCAATTCAATTGTTCAAATGCCAATGAGGCAAGGACGAGCAGGATGCATGAAGCATCGGTGGGAAAGCACAGGTTTTGCCGTGTTGGATATGGCCAATGTCACGTCCAATGTGTTTGCCGGGTTGAATTGGGCGCGTGCGTGGATTTGGTGTGCCGAGTGCCGACGGATTTACCCGGGATCGTAGTTCAAAACTCAAAGACTAGCTTAACAGAGATTGGTCCGGGGGTCCCTATCATGGCGAGGTCTCCACGTCAAGGCGGGGCGGCGGGCTGGAAAGTGGGAAGGCCTTGGCCTCTTTCTGATCCCTGCGGGTAAAGAAATCAGTCCGCCTATTTTATTGGTAGCATGTGTTCCGGATGGGGGTCCTGATCCACGGGAGCACACGACCCTATGCAGTCCATCCTTAATCCTGTCTCTAATCTCTAGCGAGATGGCTTCAAGTTGCAGCCAACCATTTCATTCCCTGCTACTGCTAGGCACTTCATCTGTATGGCACATGAACATGATGATGAGCCTCTCGAACTTTCCTCGCAGGAGCTATGCGATTTTCTTCTCCATTTTCTTATATGAAGTACTTATATAAATGTGGTCGTGTGTTGAAAAAAGTACTATGTTTCTAAATAATTGTCCATATGGTATTTGTGCATGTTATAAATTTTCTTAAATTCAACTGAATTTATAGAAAATAAGTTTATTATGAAAATATATTTAATGATCTACTTAATGACATTAATTATATACTATAAATATCAACATTTTCTTGTATATATATTTAGTTAAAATCTCCTAAAAAATGATACTTATTTAGGAACAAAGTGGGAATACCTTAAAGTTATTTAGCTTCCTCAGTCGAAAAAACTTACACTACTTCATCCTTTCTTAATCTCTAGGGACCAACCATTTCATTCCCCACTCGGCACTTCATCTGTTTCATTCCCCACTCAGCACTTCATCTGTGTGGCACATAAACATGGTGGTGAGGCTCTAGAACTTTCCTCGCAGGAGCTATGCGATTTTCTTCTTCTTTTTTACTTATATAAACATGTTAGTGCGTTGCAAAATGAAAAAAAAAGTATATCTAGTTTGGTTTCCTCAACCTAGCCTTACCAAACAAGGGCACATGGAGTGTGTTTGATTCCAGGCAAGGTTACCTTGAGACATGTTTAAGCAAGCATTTGCCTTGTTTATGTGAAATAGCTCTCTTCATTAAGCAACACCTATAGCTCGGAGATATAACGGTTGCAACATCTATTCTAACTAGTTGAATTCCCCGCGCGTTGCGGCGGGAATTTGAGACACCAATTTTGTGAAAAGGGTTCGGTGAGTGGAGTTGTCATATATGTAGTTTATTTATTATGCAATAAGGTGACCAAATCATATGCATGCATTTGCACGATGTGTGTGCTGAGCGGAAAGCCAAAGAGATAGTAGCAGGAAGTAAGTTCAGGTGGGAAGGCCGGAAGCTGAACAAATAGGAGGTGACATGGCAGCATGAGGATTGAGATTTAGAAGAATTTATTGCTTAGTGGGTATGAACTATATAGTATTTATAGATATGTATTGAAAAGCGGAATTTGTACTTTCAATGAACATGTTTGGTTCTAACTCTATGAGCATGGGTTAGAAGTCCATTAGAGCGGACAAGAAGAGAAGTGAGGGCAGTTTAGGAAGTAAAAAAAGGATGAACAAAAGAATCACTTTGCTTGCTAATATTAGATATAGTATACAATATGTATATGTATCGAATGATGAAGGTGTAGATTTAGAAGCTTTAAATTTTATCTGTGCTGATATTGAGGAGGACCTGGGTGATGGGGGGTGTAACCCAAAGGGTTCACATACTTCTTTATCACATCAGAAGGCCTCAAAATCATGCGCAGTTTCAAAGAATAAGAAAAAGAAAAAATTTAGTAGAAGGAAATCAAGATGAAAGAAATTTTTTGGAATTGTAACGGCTTCGCTGATAGTAAGAAGTATAGGTTCTTATCAGATTTAACAAAAGAAAGGAACCTAGATTTTATTGCCTTATCGGAAACTGGTCGAGCTAATTTCCCGCAATCCACATTGAATAATATTTGCGCTGGCAGAGATTTTCTTTGGCATTCCATGTGTAAGGTCCTAGATGGCTAGAGGGGGGTGAATAGCCTATAAAAATTTCTACAAACTCACTAAGCAAACTTCGTTAGATACACAAACGGCGGAAAGCAAGTTTTGCTTAGCCTACTAGATGTTGCAAGCCTCCTATCCAAACAATTCTAGTAGGTGATCACTAGCACAAACAATAGCTACCACTAGTGATCAAGAGTTCTACCCACGGGATTTAATCTACACAAGGAGTGGTTCCCGACCGACCACACAAGCAATTCTACCCACGGGATTTAGTCTACACAAGTTGTGGTTCCCGACCGACCACGCAAGCAATTCTACTTTGCAAGAAAGTAATCAAAGTAATACAAGAGAGGGTAGGAGCGTGTTATACCAACGCGTAGAGTCGAGGTTGCCAATCACCAATAAGATGAACAATCAATCACAATCGGCAACACACAAAGGATGATGACCAATCACCGGAGACAAGATGAACACAATGATTTATCCCCGGATGTTCACTTGGGCACCGCCAAGCTACGTCACCCGTTGTGTCGACCAACACCTAGATGGTTCCTCGGTGTGACCCTCAAGTCACTAGCCCCAAGGCTCGCCCCGCAAGGCACCGCAAGACACCACTCTCAAGCGAGGTACTCAACGACACGCGCAATCCACTAGGATGCTCTTCGTGATCCCCACGAGGTGAGCTCAAACCTCTCACAAGCAACCGGAGGTGGCCAAGAACAATCACCTTCTCTTGCCAACGCCTCCAACAATCTCCAAGCCGGCTAGGAGCGGTACTCTCCAAGAGTAACAAGAAATCCACCGGCTAAACCACCCACAAGTGCCACTAGATGCCCTCAAGCAATGCAATGCACTAGGTGATTCACTCAATCTCTCTTAGGATGAACAACCAAGCAAGGAGATGAGTGGGAGAGAGTCTCTTAGCTCATAGAATGCATAAGGGATGAGAAATGGCCAAGGGACCTCCCCAAGGGCCGGCCACCTTCTATTTATAACCCCTCAAACAAATGTGACCGTTACCCCCTCGGGGCCGAGCGTACGCGCCGGACGTGTCTGCCGCAAATCGCCGGACGCGTCCGCGCTTCTTCCGCGCGAGCCAAGTCGACCGTTGGCTCCGCGTTCAATCTCGTCCCGCCACGTGTGCGTCCGGCGCGCGTCGCGCTCGCCATCGCGCGTCCGGCGCTCGCGTCCGGTTCCCGAGCCGCGCCCGGAACTTTACGTTCGCGTCCGGCGCGCCGGACGCGACACCGGCGCGTCCGCCGCCTTCGCCCGCCCGCCCGGCGCCATGCCGAGGCTCGGCCTCGCCGGACTCGGCACGGTGATTTGCCGCGTCCGCCGCGTGCGTCCACCGCGAGTCCGCCGCTTCGACCAAGTCGGCCATCGGCACATGTCAAGACACAATGCGCCGGACGCGTCCCGGCGCTCGCCCAAGCGTCGGGCGCCTCTGCGTGAGCCGCCTTTTCGCCGTGTCGTCGAACCAAGTTCTCAGACATGCTATCCAACAAGTATACCAACTTGAACAACAGAGATAGCATGTTTCCAACAACAATTTGCATCCGACGCAATGGAAAATATGCCTCCAATTTTCCCGAAAGCGCCGAATCCCGCCTCGCAAGCTCGGCGGGAGGGAGAGAGAGACCCAAGCCCAACTCAACCCTACAAACCACAGCGCGAACATTCGCCACCTTTGTAAATGTGCCAACACCACCAAGTGTACAACTCCATGTGCTTGTGTGTTAGCATTTTCACAATCATTTCCCAAAGGTTAGGTTAGCTCACTAGGCCCTACATGCAATGCACTTCATGAATTCACCTAGTGGCACCCGTGCGTCGAATAGCCGATAAGACTTCCCCTCTTAATAGTGCGGCTATCGATCCTAAACCACTCACACCCTCTATGGTGTCTTGAGTGCAAAACAAAATGGCCCTATCGGTTATACCTTTGCCTTGATCCCATTTTGTTCCTCCAAATGATATGAACACTTCACACCATCATGTGACCGTCTCGATCCATCGACCTCGACTTCACTTGCCCTTCACCGTGCATCGGTCCATCGGCGCCTAGTCTTGCCCGAGCTTCACCATCGCATGGTCCTTCACTCCCAAGCCTTGACTAGCCCTTCACCTTCAACACCGGTCCATGGAGCCAAGCACCGTCTTGATCTTCATCTTTGATCACATGACACGTGTCATGCTTCATATTCAATATGCTCATCGTGTGGACAACCTTTCTCTAAATAAACCACTTAGATAAACAAGGTTAGTCCTAGGTTTCATCAATTAGCCAAAACCAAACTAGGGACTTTCACCATGGCTCCAAGGGGTAGGTCTGGTGGCATGATTCTAGGTGTTCATTTGCTAAATTTGGATATAGGGGAAATAGAGGAAGGAGACTTTTTTATCCGTTTTAAGCTTAGGCATAAAGAAGAAGATTTCAAGTTTAATCTGATTTACGTTTATGGCCCAAATTTCGTCGGAACATAAGACACAGTTTCTATCAGAGATGGTACGTGTATGTTCTAGAGAATCCTTACCTATTGTCATAGGTGGAGACTTTAACATTATACGACGACCGGATGAGAAAAATAATGACAATTACAATGATAGATGGCCATTTATGTTCAATGCTGTGATTGACTCCCTGAATCTAAGGGAATTAGAGTTGTCAGGTAGAAAATTTACTTGGGCCAACAGGATGCAGAACCAAACTTTTGAAAAGTTAGACAGAATTCTCGTTTGCACAGAGTTTGAGTCTAAATTTCCGCATACCACTGTACACGCTTTGAACAGGGAAATTTCTGATCACACTCCTTTACTAATATCTACAAATAATCCTTCTTCCGCTTACCAACCTCAATTCAAATTTGAATTAGGATGGTTGCTGAAAGATGGATTTTGTGAGATGGTTGCGGATGTGTGGCAAAATACCCTGGTCAACGGCTCACCAATAGAGAGATGGCAAGCCAAGATTTGAAGGCTACGCCAATATCTTAGAGGATGGGCAAAGAATGTGAGCGGTGCGTACAAATTAGAAAAAAAAATCATTCTGAATAAGTTGGATGATTTGGATAAAAAAGCAGAAATCACCTTACTTACTCAGGATGAAGTTAATCTTAAGCATGTGCTTAACGAGAAATTAGTAGAACTGTTAAGGGAAGAGGAACTAAAATGCATTTACTAGAAGGGGATGCAAACACAAACTATTATCATTTGCTTGCTAATGGTAGACATCGAAAAACTCGTATTTTTCAGGTTTGAAAGATGGGAGTAACATAATAACGGTGATGCTCGGCTTAAAGAGCATATTACTACTTATTATAAAAATCTGTTTGGACCCTCGCATTCATCCAACTTTGGGATGGACGAGTCACAAACGAAGATATTCCTCAGTCTCCCGGCTAGAAAACAAGTTTTTGACTGCCCTTTTACCCAAAAGGAGGTCGAGCTGCGATTTTTCAAATGGAACATAACAAGGCACACAGGCTGGATTGTTTCCCCGGAGTTTTATCAGGCATTCTGGAATGTGATTCGAGAAGACCTGATGGCTCTGTTTATAGATTTCCATCAGGATAATTAGACCAACTCAGACGGCTTTTTTGCCAGGAAGAAACATCATGGAGGGTGCGGTGATCCTACATGAGACAATTCATGAACTACACTCTAAAAAGAAAGATGGGGTCATATTTAAAATAGATTTTGAAAAAGCATATGATAAGGTTAAGTTGAGTTTTTTGCAACAAACATTAAGAATGTGTTTCCACAGAAAAATCCACTCAAGACAGAGGATCTCTCTATGTAAAATAAAAATAAATATGCGGGCGTGCCAGTGTACTTTAGTACACAAAAGAAATAAATAGACGAGAACACATATTTATTCATATTTATGGAAAATACAAATACAGGGTTCTCGATACATGTGTGCGCTCCATAGCTCGCTAGCGGCGATCGACTTGGGCGATCATGGTCTTCATGGTTCCCGGGGCCTCGGAAAGCTCCCGAGTTAATTACCCCGCGAGTCAAGCTCACGAGCACCTCCGATTAAGCTGCGTTGGTCATCGTCATCGGTCTTCGCTTCACTTCTCCATGCATGGTGTTGGTGTAGATGTGGATGGCGGTCGGCATGAGGGCCTCGTCGGTCCATAGCCGGTACAACATGGCTGAAACATTAGCCACGCCCGCCGCGTCGTTCGCCTTGTCGGTGTCGAACGGCGCGTGGTGTCATCGTAGTCGTCACTTGCATGGTTGGTGTAGTTTGGATCGCTTCGGACTTCCTCGGCAACGTCGTCGTGGTACGCCGTGGAACTTGGTCGTAGAAGTAGTCGAAGTAGAAGTTGATGAAGACTCGTTAGCCCATCACTGTGGTGTGCAGCTGTTGCGTGTAGTTGTAGTAGTGGATGGAGTAGTAGATGAGATGTAGTGGGAAGACATGGCTCGATTCTTCAGACAGCTTCACCTGATTAAGAAAAGATAATAAAATTATACAAACATAATTTAGGGCTCGAGCGACAGCCGAGCTCCCTGTGATCTGCGTTGAGTGTAGTTTGATCTCTGCAAGAGCAAGACACATTTATTAGTGGTAATTCAACCGCACGCACATATACAAGCGCAGCATGGCCGAGATGGTCATTGATGTGTCCTCCTGTTCTTGCGTGTGAGTTCGCATGTGCAAGCACACATGCACGGCATTCGGTGATCAACCACCGTTGCTTGGTGAAGGAAGCCGTCTGACCTCACCTCTTGGGGTGAGGCGGCATCGTTAGTGCGGGTCTGGAGCCGTCGTCAATGGCGTCCGGGCTCACCTCACGCCGCTGTGGTGTGGCGGCGGCGGTGTAGAGCAGGCGGCGCATGCCTGCGTATAACTGTCGTCTCCAGTTCAGCACTGGCACGCTCCTCGTGGCGTCGCCTTCGGCGCACATGAAGGTGACAGCGTCTCAATCGTCTCCATGTGGATAGAGTCGTGCGTCCGTCTCCATGGGCCGGCGACAACGGGTAGCTGTAGTGACGCTGACGTGCAGCATTCCCAGATGGGAAACGCCACCCGTGGAAACAGGCACCGCGTGGTGGTGGTTGCCTTGGTGGCGCGCTCTGCTCCTTGTGGTGAAGATGGAGCCGCGTTGGAGGCAACTAGCATCTCGTGTAGATGCTAGGTAGCCGACGATGCAGGTGGCCGCCCTGGTAGTGATGTCGGCTTGCCTGCTGCGTCGTCTTGGTCTTCAGCGTCGGCGTAGATGGGGTTAGACGAAAGGAGCATCCTGACACCGGTGTCATGGGGTGATGGCGCCGCGGCGAGGCTGCCCCTTGCGGTGATCAACCCGGCGCCGTAGCGGCTCCCTGGACCTCACCCTTCTCCGGCGAGCGTCCGCTCCTCACGTAGACGTCCCTCCGACGGCGGCGTGGTAGCTTGGCGCAATCGAGGCGCCGCGCGAGCGTAGCTGCGCTCCCCTCCGTGCAGCCAACTTGAACAGATGTCATTGACGTCGTCATGTTGATGGAGAAAGGCCGCCGCGTCTCTCTTTGATGCAAATGCAAGGCTTGCACCTTCCGGCCAGCAACGTGTATGTGCATCAGCCGGACGTCCTTCTCGTCGATCTGCTCGGAGTTGTGGTCGGACGTCTTTCTTGATAGATCGCAGCCTTCGATCATCTTCTCGCCGTAGCCAGCACCAAGAGGGCACGTTGGTCCTTCGGCGCAAAAGGGCACGTCGGTCCTTCGGCGCAGCCGCTCCGGCGATGGATGTACGTGTTGACCGACAGCGCGATTTGGCGAGGTTGCGTCGTCCTCATCGATCAAAGGCAGGGCTGAACCAAACCAGCGCCTGGGGGGCCTCTCCGATGAGCAGTCATCTCCGTGATGCTCAACGTCGCGGTGTGGATCGGACTGGAGCTATCTTGAGGCAAGCGTCGTGTTGCGGCGGCTGCCTTGTGTGCCTCCAGCTTCCTGGACGTATATGGCGCCGTGCCGGCGGCTGCACTTCATCAGGATCATCGGCCCGACGGCGGCTGTCTTTCTCAGGGGCGTCCTCATAGATGGGAGCAGCCTGGCGGCGCTCCGTAGATGGGAGCAGCCTGGCGGCGGTGTATGTGTGGAATTGTGACCTCTTCTCCCGTAGGCTCTTGGGTCCTTTATATAGGCAGGGATTAGGGTAGCAGCGGGCCTTCTACGCCATTGCACGCGCCGCCAGGGGGAGTTTGTTGCTGCAGCGCTGGATATCCGGAGGTGCCTAGCTATTCCCACCGTACGTCATTATCTCCTCGTGCGTTTAAGTTAAGATCTTTCCCGGGCGTGTATACGCGTACATGGCCAATAACCGAGCCCAGTCATATAGCTTCCTTCCGTGTAGTCCATGACACATGGACCCAGCCAGGTGGGGTGCCCTTGAGCAAGTTGAGGCAAACAACGTATACACGTACATATACATCATGCCTCAAAGATTTGCAACAGGACATGGGTTGTTGGAGGATTATCTCTCGATCGGGCGTACTTATCCCACGTGCTCATATTCTAGAAGGCCAGCTGACATATTTGTTGATCGTTCAGGTTTTATCCAACACCTAGATCGATCAGCTCGCCTTCTCTCTCGTGCAGCACCTGACGCAGGGCTTGGCCAAAAGATATACGCGATATTTGGCTCACCAGTTTGCAACTGCTGGACGCGCATATACTCTAGCTGGTATGATCCACTCATATCTGGTGGCCGTGTATACCATTCCGGTCTACGGCACGGGTCGAGCCACGACGCGTAGGCTCAGCGAGTTTACACTTACGTGACATCAACCGGCGTATATACATATCATACAGCCGGTTCGGTCGTATGCAGGTGTATGTTTACATATATGCTAAGCTAATCTTGTTAGCTTAAGAGCTTGTCACCTCCTCTGACCTGCAGCTCTTTCATCTGCATTTCCAAGCACATATACACATATACGTAAAGAAGCGAAGAAGCTAGCTTGCTAGCTTCTATTAACTTGCTTGCTTGCACGCAACAGGTGCATGCATATGCATGGTCCTGTAGCACTCGAAAGCCCATAACATTTATATATGTATCCAAAGCCAATATATAATTATTAGCTTGCTTCTCCTTTCTCTCATACAAATAGCACACATTGATACATACATGCGCATACGTTTTTTTTGTTTTATTTATCTTCTCTTCATCAAGTACAAAATATCTCTTGATAGCATATTTAATATATACGCATATTTAAGAAATTATTGTACAAAATCTCGTCAAACAAATGCCCCCCACCAAGTTGAGTTTGAATGCGGAGCAAATTCGAACTCGACTTGGTGAAAATACAATTTTTGAATGAGACGGCGCAATAATTGTACTAACTGCAGCCTTGGATTTTGATAGTGCCTTCAAATTTGAACTTAATTCATGAATTTTACATGAATATTGGGCACCGTCTGTGCTCCCTTCTGTTTGCTTATAAAGACCTTATGGTTCAACTAATACATGCTAATCGATTAGCTAATTTCTTTAGCTCATCAAACTGGTGCATATATACATGATGCCACCATGTGAACTACTGCCGTGGTTAGATGTGCGGATGGTTGCCGGGAGTTGCCGTACCGAACGTTGCCGGCGCCTGTCACTCCAGGGGGCAGTGAGAATCGTGGCGACCAGCTTGCCGAGCTTCCCTATGACGAGCACAAAGAAGCAGAACGCCTCCAAGACTGAGATGGATGCCGACTGCTTGATCGTTGCGCTCGTCGTTGGAGTTGTTGGTGGAAGCATTTGATGCGCTCGAGCGAGCCGCCGAGCTGCTGGGGATGTTGTGCCCCCTGATATCATCTTGACGTTGGACGAGACGAAGCTTCAGGCCCGTACCATAGTTCACGAAGGATGGACGCCAGCTTCTATTACCGCCGCTCGTTGAGGCGATTGAACTTGAGCAGCCTCCGAAGTCAGTGATGAGGCATATGGCCACCTCATCATATCGAGGCAGAGCACACGCGCCCGGGCTGCTGAAGCGACATCTATGGACGATGTCGATGTAGTGGCGATCGGGGCTGTGTGCTCGTCCGTCGGAGGCACAACAACGCCCTTATCGCTATCTTGGCGCAAGACGACACCATTGGGCCGAGAGGGCGCCATGTGTGGCTGCCCACGTGCATATATATGTGCAAGCATGACTTGCATCTCATGGCATGGCCGTCATATAGTTGCTTATTAGCTTCCTTTCTTTTAGCTCATCTTGTACTGGCGCACGTAAAACACATGCTACCACGTGAACTAAACTACCTCAGCCTTGGGTGGCGTTGAAATGACTCCAAGGCAGGGTGTAGAGACTTTTGTTGGAGCCGTTTCATACGACGTCGGCCAACAAAAAATCATGGAACTCCGTTGGAGCCGCGTTGCGGCGTCGGCCAACGGGACGGTGTAGCACTCCGTTGGACCCGCATTGTGGCATCGGCCAACGGGCGATAGGAGAACTCCGTTGGAGCCACGTTGCGGCATCGGCCAACGGGGTGTTGTCGCATTTCGTCGGGGCCATGTCGTGGCGTCGCCGACATGCGGGCGGTAGGAGTTCATCGGGCCGTCATGGCGTTGGCCAACAAGCCTCGTGTGGCATCTTGTTGGGGCCATGTCGTGGCGTTTGCCGACAAGCGTGTAGTAGGAGTTCGTCGGAGCCGTCGTGGCGTTGGCCGACAAGCCTCGTGTGGCATCTCGTCGGGGCCATGTCGTGGCGTCTGCCGACAAGACTTATGTGGCATCACGTCGGGGCCGTCATGGCATTGGCCGACAAGCCTTATGTGGCATCGTGTCGGGGCCATGTCGTGGCGTCTGCCGACAAGCCTTATGTGGCATCAGGTCGGGGCCATCATGGCATTGGCCGACAAGCCTTATGTGGCATCGTGTCGGGGCCATATCGTGGCATCTGCCGACAAGCCTTATGTGGCATCACGTCGGGGCCATGTCGTGGCATTGGCCGACAAGCCTTGTGTAGGGCTTCATTGGGGCCGTAAATTAGCATTGGCCAATGATGTGTCCATCGGGTCCTTTATGGTGGCATTTGCTCACCGGACGCCCTTGAGTATCTTCGCCTTGCGGTGTAAATGTCGCGTAAGCTGGCGAAGATAGTTTATCAACCCGACCTCCACTTGTAAAGGTGTACGTGGCGTAGTCCATCGGGTTGAAGGGTTTCACCACTCAACGCTGGCCGCACTGGCGCGCATCATGGCTCCCAAAAGTGTGGTTTATCAACCCGACCTCCACTTGTAAGGGTGTACGTGGCGTAGTCCATCGGGTTGAAGGGTTTCACCGCTCAACGCCGGCCGCACCGGCGCGTATCACGGCTCCCAATTGTAGCGAAACGATGGACTGCAACGCCACAATAAAAACAACTAGCTTGTCGCGGATAATCAACATAGCTAGGGTAATGTGAGAGTGATATAAAAATGATCAATGCATGCAAGAGGATTTTGTTTAGTATTTTTTTTATAAAAAAAAATGTTGGCTCTCCCATTGGTATTAGCTATATGTGCGGCTTGAGATAGGACAGTCAAGGGACATGACCATTAGGGGCTGTTGCGTAACCATGGCAACATGGCTCCCACGATTTTGCCCCATTGTGTGCTTGAATGTGTAGACCTCGCCTTGGTGTATCCGGCGGGGTGAAGGGAATTCTTGCTCTAGACTCCCTTGCATTGAGTTGAACCACAGCCACTCGCTCTCTCTAACACGGAGGCATAGGTACGGCTGCGCTGGTGTTTGGTTTTAGGTAACGGCTTATGGAATTCGCCACACTTTTGCCAAGGATGGTGAACGACTACCTCCGCCTTCCATTGGTATTGAGCTTGACGATGGAGTTTGCCGATTGAACTTCTTGATTGAACTTTGTTGAGCTTGATAGTTGAGCTTGTTGATTGAGGGGTTTTTTTTTTTTTGGCTCGACATGATGAACTTGAAATGCCTCAACGTGATGACTTGAAGCACCTTCTCCCGAGGAGCTTGGACTTGGAGTGTCTCAACCCGAGGAACTTGGAGGGTAGCCATTCACCTCGTGGAACAAAGGGAATCCTTGCTTTGGCGTTGTGTGTTTTTCGATGGTCCCTTGTTGTCACCTTCCGGGTGGCAAGAGGCTTCACACTTGGCACAACTTGTGTTGCACCGAGGTAGCCCTTTCTTGCTCTTCTTCAACGGTCTTCCCCGGAGTGTGTGTCGCCCCATGTCGGGGAAGCGCGAGTGGCGTGGTCGCCTCGCTGCTTAGGAGTGGCCCAAGCCATCTTCCCACCGCCCCTGAGCGGAGACGCGTCTAGCGTCCGTCGTGTGTCCCGTGAGGTGGTGACTTGTCGTGGGCTCCATGTGCCGGGTTGTTGCCCCCGGCCCTTCGGCATAGTCCTAGGGCCGCCGCACCATTCACCGCAGTACAACCTGTTTGAGAGAGCCATTGTTTTTTTTGTTTGCTCTCCATGGAAAGACACCCGAAACGTGCAATAAGGAGTGCACGTTGAGCATCTCGGGAGAGGAGGAAAAAAAAATTATGCAAAAATAAAATAAAATAAAATCAAGAATATCCCGTCGAGTTGGAGCATCAACGATGATGTTGGAGGTGATGTCGCAAGGCCTTCCGTGACATAGATGCTTCCGAGGCGCACTCTTGTTCCTAGTGCTGCCGTTCTTGGAGGTCATGCCAAAATACTATTAGCATGGGTGATGGGCTGGTAGGTGTGGCACCGCCTTGGGTTTGTCGATGTAGACCAAGGTTCCCTTGCGGTTGGTGGTGTAGAGTAGTGCGGGAAGACCATCTGCGTCGAAGGACCGGGAAGGTGTTGATGTCACCCCCGGTGTTGTCGATGTAGGAAGCGGTCTTTGGAAGACCATCGAGTGCCGCACATAAGAGGGGAGGTGGGACACCGCCTTTAGTGTATTGATGATGTAGATGACGATGCCGGAGGAACGTGGGCACCATAGGACACATGGGAGCTATGGCGTTGCCCCCGATGTGTTGTTGATGTAGAAGATGACACCAAAGGATGATCGGCACCCTAGTGAACCGAGAGAGGGTGGTGCCGCCCCGGGTTTGGTTGATGTAGAGGTCGACGCCGGAAGAACGTCGGCACCGTAAGACACCGGGGAGCTATGGTGCTGCCCCTAGTGTGTTGTAGATGTAGAAGATGACGCCGTGTAGAACGTCAGGGTACATAGGACACCGGGGAGCTGTGATGCTGCCCCCAGTGTGCTTGATGTCGATGGCGTTGCCGGAGAATTACAGCGCCGTTGGACACCGGGGAGAGCGAGGTGCTGCCCCCGGCGTGTTGTTGACATATAGAAGATGCCACCGGAAGAACGTCGGCATAATAGAATCTTGGGCAGCTGCAATGCTGCCCCCATTGTGCTTGAGGATGTCGTAGGTGATGCCGGAGAATTGCGGGCACCGTCGTTGGACACCGAGGAGTCGTGCTGCTGTCCTCGGTGTTGGTGTAGACATGACGTCGGAAGAACGTCGATGTTGTAAGCGACCTTCGGGGGAGTCCAGTAGTGACGCGCCGGCGCGGTTGATGTACATGCATGCTTGCCGGTCTTCGGTTTGACGCGGGTGATGAACCCGGCGGTCTCTCTCCTCTGGGCTCGCGTCGAGACGTGCTTGGTTGCTCAACCATCCATTCTTGCATTGTATGTGCACGAGAGATGTTGCTTGTACATGCAAACCAAGCACGAATGTGTGTAGACACATGCAATTATCCACACCGTGAGCTGCTAGCACGGCTCCTTTGCGATCGTAGATGATCTTTGGGCGCGCGTCCCCGGATCGTGGGCGCATCGCGATGCCCCTAATGTTGTCGATGTAGAAGAGGCAACGTCGGCGGAGTTTCCGCGTTATAGGATTGGGGCGGTATGGTGCTCCCCTTGGTGATGAGCTTTGTCATTGATCATATGCCGTCACACTTGTTGTGGACGTCGGCGTCGGCCTTGGTGATGGCGACGGCTTGCCGATGTATGGACCCAATGGTCTCGCTATCGTGGTGCCTCTACTTGAAAGTTCGGCTATCATAAGGCTGCCTCACACATCTCGTGGGGTTGCACCTCCGCGGTGATGAAGCCTCACTCGGCCTCGCTCTTCAAGCAACCTGCGAGGGCAACGAGTTGGCCATGTGCATGGACGCCTTTCCCCTCTCGCAGTCCCGCATGCATGCGGTCATCGTGCCTTCCTCGACAGAGGCACAATAAAACCGCAGCCCCGTGGCTTGGCAATGATCGATATGCATCGTCAGGGTGCGAATGACATGGACGCAGCCTCTTCGGCTTCCCTGTGTAATCCGCCACGCTGCCCACCGCTCCCGCATGAACTGCTCCGGCCCGGCAACACGTACGGCTCGGCCCAGTATCTAGGGGTACGCTGTCCTCCCGTCACGCTCAAATGTGTGCGATGTGTGACGGACGCAAGCCGAGCGTCGTCACTAGGTGCCTTGATGGCAAGCTACCGATTATCGGGGTGTTCGGCTCCAACCAGGTTGCCTTAGCTTTTAAACTTGTGCTACAGCTTATTGGCTTGCATGGCTAAACAATGCAATGCACGGGACTAGCTTGTTCGCAGCAAATTTGTGTCGTACTCTCTTGCCGGCGTGATGGAATCAAGCACGAGGAGGACGCCCTATATGTTGCCGGGCGATGGACATGTCGTCGCTCCGGCCGAGAAAGTTCAGCGGCACGCGAGGCCGGACTGCATCGTCTCGCCGTGCGTGTAGGGCTTAGTGGTGCCTTCGTGGTAAGCCGGAAGCATACCGTGGCCACCATCAAACTATATCTTTCCCGCACGTAGTTGTGTTTCCGTGCGTAGATGTCCGCAAGCTCGCCACGGCCAAAGACTTGTCGTAGTCTCATGTGGAGCCGCCGCATCCCTCTAGCCTTGCTATAAACGAACGTGTAGCTGGCCGCTGCAGCCGTGTGTTGAAGAAGTGCGAGAGCCGTGGAAGCCGCGACCCACATCCGAAGGCCGGTCGCAGCATCGATGCTCCTAGGCGCCGCATCTCCCGTGGACATGGTGATGGTGCGATGACATACACTCAGCTCGGCATCGAGTCGGCGAAGTCATCGAGGCCCGTACGCCCGGAACGCGTCGCTTGTACCATGTAGATCATGTCGGGTAGCCTCGATGGAGTCTAGCTCGGGGCTTTCAACTTGCCAACCAAGCTGGTGAACTCGCCACCCCACGGGCTCCACGCCTTGCCTATGCCAAGACACCTCGGGCAGCTTGATGTGTGCGCCAAGGTGTGTCCTTATTATGTCGATTTGGTGGAGCTTCCCAGCTAATCATGGGCTCAACGCTTAAAGTTCCTACTAGGAACAAGGGGCTCAACGTAGAGTTCCCACCAGGAACTTCTATGTACGTGCACGATATCTGGGATGTCGAAGTGAGTTGCCTCGTCATGGCAAGCAAAATTGCCCCCATGGGGATATGACAAGCAAAATTGCCCCCGGCTGGAGAAGGACCTAGTCCTTGTCGGCATTAGCTCAATGCATCCACCATGGTCTCTATATAAAGACCATAAAAAAAAACTAGGTAGGAACAATAACTACCCAATGAAGATTCGGGCTATCATACTTGGAGTCTTAAACAAAGTGAGACATCCAAAATAGCACCGGTGAAATTTTGGGCTATATTATGAGGAGTCTCACATCAAGTGAGACATCCAACATAGCACTATCATGACCAACACATTTCGCACACCGGAGAAACCGTGAGCATGAAGACGACGACCATATTGCGCAGCAAAGATGGGAGGAGAACCATGTCCCACCGGGCGTGCCAATTTGTTTCCACAGAAAAATCCACTCAAGACAGAGGATCTCTCTATGTAAAATAAAAATAAATATGCGGGCGTGCCAGTGTACTTTAGTACACAAAAGAAATAAATAGACGAGAACACATATTTATTCATATTTATGGAAAATACAAATACGGGGTTCTCGATACATGTGTGCGCTCCATAGCCACGCTAGCGGCGATCGACTTGGGCGATCATGGTCTTCATGGTTCCCGGGCCTCGGAAAGCTCCCAGTTAATTACCCCTGCGAGTCAAGCTCACAGAGCACCTCCGATTAAGCTGCGTTGGTCATCGTCATCGGTCTTCGCTTCACTTCTCCATGCATGGTGTTGGTGTAGATGTGGATGGCGGTCGGCATGAGGGCCTCGTCGGTCCATAGCCGGTACAACATGGCTGAAACATTAGCCACGCCGCCGCGTCGTTTGCCTTGTCGGTGTCGAACGGCGCGTGGTGTCATCGTAGTCGTCACTTGCATGGTTGGTGTAGTTTGGATCGCTTCGGACTTCCTCGGCAACGTCGTCGTGGTACGCCGTGGAACTTGGTCGTAGAAGTAGTCGAAGTAGAAGTTGATGAAGACTCGTTAGCCCATCACTGTGGTGTGCAGCTGTTGCGTGTAGTTGTAGTAGTGGATGGAGTAGTAGATGAGATGTAGTGGGAAGACATGGCTCGATTCTTCAGACAGCTTCACCTGATTAAGAAAAGATAATAAAATTATACAAACATAATTTAGGACTCGAGCGACAACCGAGCTCCCTGTGATCTGCGTTGAGTGTAGTTTGATCTCTGCAAGAGCAAGACACATTTATTAGTGGTAATTCAACCGCACGCACATATACAAGCGCAGCGTGGCCGAGATGGTCATTGATGTGTGCTCCTGCTCCTGCGTGTGAGTTCGCATGTGCAAGCACACATGCACGGCATTCGGTGATCAGCCACCGTTGCTTGGTGTACGAAGCCGTCTGACCTCACCTCTTGGGGTGCGGCGGCATCGTTAGTGCGGGTCTGGAGCTGTCGTCAATGGCGTCCGGGCTCACCTCACGCCTCTGTGGTGCGGCGGCGGCGGTGTAGAGCAGGCGGCGCATGCCTGCGTATATCTGTTATTCTTGTCGTCTCCGGTTTAGCGCGGCACTCTCCTTGTGGCGCCGCCTTCGGCGCACATGAAGGTGACGGCGTCTCAATCGTCTCCATGTGGACAGAGTCGTGCGTCCGTCTCCATGGGCCAGTGACGACAACGGGTAGCTGTAGTGACGCTGACACGCAGCATTCCCAGATGGGAAACACCACCCGTGGAGACAGGCACCGTGTGGTGGTGAAGATGGAGCCGCATTGGAGGCAACCAGCATCTCGTGTAGATGCTAGGTAGCCGACGATGCAGGTGGCCGCCCTGTTAGTGATGTCGACTTGCCTGCTGCGTCGTCTTGGTCTTCAGCGTCGGCGTAGATGGGGTTGGACGAAAGGAGCATCCTGACACCGGTGTCATGGGGTGATGGCGCCGCGGCAGAGGCTGCCCCTTGCGGTGATCAACCCGGCGCCGTAGCGGCTCCCTGGACCTCACCCTTCTCCGGCGAGCGTCTGCTCCTCACGTAGACGTCCCTCCGACGGCGGCGTGGTAGCTTGGCGCACCGAGGCGCCGCGCGAGCGTAGCTGCGCTCCTCCGTGCAGCCAACTTGAACAGATGTCATTGACGTCGTCATGTTGATGGAGAAAGGCCGCCGCGTCTCTCTTTGATGCAAATGCAAGGCTTGCACCTTCCGGCCAGCAACGTGTATGTGCATCAGCCGGACGTCCTTCTCGTCGATCTGCTCGGAGTTGTGGTCGGACGTCTTTCTTGATAGATCGCAGCCTTCGATCATCTTCTCGCCGTAGCCAGCACCAAGAGGGCACGTCGGTCCTTCGGCGCAAAAGGGCACGTCGGTCCTTCGGCGCAGCCGCTCCGGCGATGGATGTACGTGTTGACTGACAGCGCGATTTGGCGAGGTTGCGTCGTCCTCATCGATCAAAGGCAGGGCTGAACCAAACCAGCGCCTGGGGGGCCTCTCCGATGAGCAGTCATCTCCGTGATGCTCAACGTCGCGGTGTGGATCGGACTGGAGCTATCTTGAGGCAAGCGTCGTGTTGCGGCGGCTGCCTTGTGTGCCTCCAGCTTCCTGGACGTATATGGCGCCGTGCCGGCGGCTGCACTTCATCAGGATCATCGGCCCGACGGCGGCTGTCTTTCTCAGGGGCGTCCTCATAGATGGGAGCAGCCTGGCGGCGGTGTATGTGTGGAATTGTGACCTCTTCTCCCGTAGGCTCTTGGGTCCTTTATATAGGCAGGGATTAGGGTAGCAGCGGGCCTTCTACGCCATTGCACGCGCCGCCAGGGGAGTTTGTTGCTGCAGCGCTGGATATCCGGAGGTGCCTAGCTATTCCCACCGTACGTCATTATCTCCTCGTGCGTTTAAGTTAAGATCTTTCCCGGGCGTGTATACGCGTACACGGCCAATAACCGAGCCCAGTCATATAGCTTCCTTCCGTGTAGTCCATGACACATGGACCCAGCCAGGTGGGGTGCCCTTGAGCAAGTTGAGGCAAACAACGTATACACGTACATATACATCATGCCTCAAAGATTTGCAACAGGACATGGGTTGTTGGAGGATTATCTCTCGATCGGGCGTACTTATCCCACGTGCTCATATTCTAGAAGGCCAGCTGACATATTTGTTGATCGTTCAGGTTTTATCCAACACCTAGATCGATCAGCTCGCCTTCTCTCTCGTGCAGCACCTGACGCAGGGCTTGGCCAAAAGATATACGCGATATTTGGCTCACCAGTTTGCAACTGCTGGACGCGCATATACTCTAGCTGGTATGATCCACTCATATCTGGTGGCCGTGTATACCATTCCGGTCTACGGCACGGGTCGAGCCACGACGCGTAGGCTCAGCGAGTTTACACTTACGTGACATCAACCGGCGTATATACATATCATACAGCCGGTTCGGTCGTATGCAGGTGTATGTTTACATATATGCTAAGCTAATCTTGTTAGCTTAAGAGCTTGTCACCTCCTCTGACCTGCAGCTCTTTCATCTGCATTTCCAAGCACATATACACATATACGTAAAGAAGCGAAGAAGCTAGCTTGCTAGCTTCTATTAACTTGCTTGCTTGCACGCAACAGGTGCATGCATATGCATGGTCCTGTAGCACTCGAAAGCCCATAACATTTATATATGTATCCAAAGCCAATATATAATTATTAGCTTGCTTCTCCTTTCTCTCATACAAATAGCACACATTGATACATACATGCGCATACGTTTTTTTTTGTTTTATTTATCTTCTCTTCATCAAGTACAAAATATCTCTTGATAGCATATTTAATATATACGCATATTTAAGAAATTATTGTACAAAATCTCGTCAAACAGAATGAAAGGTTTCTATGAGAAGTGGTGCAATTGGATTCGGTGTTTTACAGAAGGGGGAGATGTAAACATTAAGGTGAATGATCAGTTAGGTAATTACTTCTAAACTAAAAAAGGGTTAAGACAAGGGGACCCACTGTCGCCCATACTATTTAACATAGTAGTCGACATGTTGGCCATCCTTATCGCGAGCCAAATTAGAGGGCCAAGTTGAAGGGTCATTCCCAATTTAATTATTGATGGTTTGTCTATCTTACAATACGCGGATGATACGGTGATTTTCATGAGTCATGATGTTCTAAAGGCGGTAAATATGAAATTTTTACTAACCACCTTTGAACAAGTGTCGGGCCTCAAAATAAATTTCCACAAAAGTGAAATTTTTGTTTCGGCAAGGCAAAAGACCATGAGGACTTCTATTCGCCGGTTGTTTGATTGTGCCATCGGTAAGTATCCCTTTCGTTATCTAGGCCTACCCATAAATGTTAGGAAGGTAAACAACAAAGATTGAAAAATGATTGAGGACGAGAATAGAAAAAAAGGTTGAGTGGTTGGAAAGGAAAGATGCTCTCGGTAGGGGGACGTTTGGTGGTATTAAACTCGGTGCTTTCTAGTTTACCGATATTTATGATGTCATTCTTTGAACTACCTAGAGGGGTCTTAGAGAAAATAGACATGTTCGGATCGCGTTTCTATTGGCAAAATGATCAAAATAAGAAAAAGTACAGGTTTAGCTAGATGGGAAGTGTTGTGTCAACCAAAAGATCGGGAGGTTTGGGAATACAAGATTTGGATATTCAGAATAAATGTTTGTTAAGCAAATGGCCGTTTAAGCTACTAAACGAGGATGGTATGTGGCAAGAATTGCTAAGAAACAAGTATATAAAAGATAAGACCTTAGGAAGTTGCGTGAAGAAGCCGACAGATTCACACTTTTGGAAAAGCTTAATGAACGTTAAAGAATCTTTTATGGAACTTGGCTCATTTAGGATCAATGATGGGTCCCAGACCAGGTTTTGGTTTGATACTTGGTTGGGAAATAAGACTCTTAAAGACAAATTTCCTTCGTTGTTTAATATAGTCAGAGGCAAGCAGGATTCAGTAGCACAGGTACTGAGGAACGACCCTTTTAATATTTCTTTTCGAAGGAATTTAGTAGGAGCGAACCTCGGTGCTTGGCATAGAATTGTTGCATCCGTACGGGATATTAATTTATCGGAGGAAAGGGATGTTTTTGTGTGGGGCTTAAATGCATCCGGTACCTTTACAAATCCATGTATGCTGCGTTGATTAACAATGGGGTTAGAGTGTCACAAGACATTTGGCAAATCAAAATACCTATGAAAATAAAAAATTTTCTCTGGTACTTAAAAAAAGAAGTGGTTTTAACTAAGGACAATCTACTTAGACGGCATTGGGTAGATGACAAATACTGTTGTTTTTGTTATCAACCTGAAACAATAGACCATCTCTTTTTTTATTGTGTTTATGCCAAATTCTTATGGCGGGCTATATATATACTTTTTGGTTTACCTCCTCCTTTACAAATGACCGATCTTTTCTTAAGATGGTCAAAAATAGGTCGCAAAAAGTATAACTCATTGTTATTAACTTCAGCTGCACTTTTATGGGCAATTTGGATAACTAGAAACGAAGTGGTCTTTGATAAATGTAGATCAAAATCTTTCTTGCGGGTACTTTTCGGGGAACGTGCGGCTTCGTACGTGGGCAAGCCTGCAATGGCATGATGACCGAGTGGGACCAACTTCTTCAAGTTGGACAATTGCTAGAAACATCAGCGTTGCATTTTTTTAGTTCCAATGGGTGGTTATCCTCAAGACACCTTGGTCATATTTAGTTAAAAACTTTATTTCGTTTTGATTTCCCGCTGGTGGTTTGTGTAGCCAGTGTTTGTGCCCGTGAGCAAAACTTTGTAATAATTGGCGTGATTCTATCTTCGGATAGAAGAAGCCGGGTATACAGTATCCATTATCTAAAAAAACAGAGATAGAGATAGAGACAGAGATAGAGATGCAGATATGCTATTTTTTATTTGTTTTTGTGAGCAATTTTAATAGAATCACTTTTTGCTTGCTAATATTAGATATAATAAAATATTGTACATGTGTAGAAATTATTGAGATATAGATGCGGATAGAGATAAAGATATAGATGCATGCTATTTTTTATTTGATTTTTTGAGCAATTTTATTTGACGAGCAAGTGTGTATGCTTCCGTTGTGCTACGCCAACGCCAGTGCCTCTCTCTCGTCCTCTGTCCAGGTGTGCGGCCCATTCCCATGCAGCCCGCCACACAGCGAGGCCCACCACAGCTGCATTCCTCGCAAGCCCGGGCCGACATTGTTAGTCCCGCTCGACGCCGCCATTAGCAACCAACACCGCGTCCTTTCTCCGTGCACTCAACACCGCGTCCTTTCTCCGTGCACTCTCCCGCTCCTCAGCCAGCCACCGAGCGGCGAGCTCATGCGGTCACGCCTCCTGCGTCTGCAGCGGTTGCAGCCACGCGAGAATCTGCGAGCAGAGCAAGCGAGCCGTGCGCCCGTGCGTGACCTACTCATGGTCATCAGTCATCCGTCATGGCACTGTGAGTTCGTAGCTGCCAGGCGCACGCGGGCACGCGCACGCTCAGCTGCTGCCATTGGCGGCCAGGCGTCCGCGGTGAACTAGGCAGCGCTGATGCGTCTGCGCGTGCGTGCGTGCCCCGGACAGTGCTCCTTGAACTTGAGGTACCACACCTGGGAGCGTGCGCATACTCCACCACGATTTGCTTAAGTTCCTTCCCTACGGTCTACGGACGTCATGTCACTTCCGTCACGTAGGATCCCTGTTCCGGTGCGCAATCCGTCCTGGATAGTACAGGACACGACTCACATGAGCATTGGACCACCGCAGATTGCTGATCATACGGCATTTGCTAAGGCCGGTGATAGACGACGGTGCACCAGGGTTGCAAAAGTTGAGAGACGTTATTAATTTCTAGATGGTCTTTGTGAATTTTGGACGAAACAGTGGAAATAGTATATTGCAGAGTATTTTTTCTTGTGTGTTGTGGTCATTAGGTGGCGTTTGTTTCTCAGAAATTCTTAATAAATGTGCGCTTTCTTTAGCGCTAGCGCCCACACGCCTTCCGCCCGCGCGCCCGCACACTACTTGTCTTCAACCTCCCTCTCCTTCCCTAGCGCTCTCTATCTCTCTCCCCGGCGAGCATCTCACTGACGGCCTCCTCCCCACGCCCCACCACCTCCCCCCGACGTGGCCATGGCGGATGTGGTGACGACGGTAGCAACGGATCTGCGCTAGGTAGTCTCCACCTCCTCTCTCCTCCTAGATCTGATTTTATAGGGTTCTGTCGCGCTCCCCTTGTCTTCTCAAATTTCTGTGGGGTAGGTAGGTATGTCAAGTAGCAAGGATGGTTGAGGGCGTTTTAGGGGGAGCCGGCGGTAGCTAGGGCTGTCGGGCCATATTAGGGTAGGGGCTCCGACCATGGTGGTATCGGCGCACGCGCCGGGGAGGACCGGGGGAGGGGGCGAGGCGATGCTACGGATGGAGAAGACATGGGGGAGAAGCGAACGACAGGGATGATGCGCATGCGCAAGTGGATGACACGCAAGCACGGAGCCCTTCCGCGCCGGTTGCTTCCTTTTTTTTGGCCACCAAACTCTTTTTTTCCTATATTGCATCCAGAAAGTAGAATTTCTGCACGCACATGTAGTAAAAGTCTTTGTTTCTTTTTACTTGTGGTGTGCAAGTCTTTTGGCATTTTTTTTTTTTGGGTAACTCTCAGTTGTGTACCATTGGATGGTAGAAACATTGTTCCTTTATCCGGAAAGACGAGAGTGCAAGCATCTAAGTATGGAAACGGTAGGCGACCATTTTTACTGGGTTGGGCAGTATAACCTCCCCCAAAATAATCTACAACATGAACAACTAGAGATCGACGAATCAAACAATGGGCAATCCCTACACAAAGCTACTATGTATGCCTCTGCTCAGCAATCTGAGTGACTTCTTTCGGAGAAGCGCACGCACACGCGCGATGAGAACGTTCTTGGAGTGTCTTGGTTTAGGCCGGTGGGAAGAAGCGGTTGAGGTTGAATGGCAGGCTGTAGAACTCCTCGTTCCTGGTGTCGCCCTTGAACGCCCGGAACCGCAGCCACCACGGCATCCCCCTGTCCTTACCCGCGTCCTTCATCTCCAGCGTGTTGTCCAGGAACACGGCCACCATCAACCCCACCGTCGGCGGCGACGAGAAGATGGTGTTGATGTAGTCATTGAACTGCATTCATCCCAGGTCATCACACACAAGTTAGCCACATTCTGTACTTTTAGTCTTTTTTTTTTCTGAACGAATCTTTAGTCCTGATTTCAAGAACTAGTGCCACCCGCGATATGATTTGATATGTTCCTACTTGCTGCTGTCTACTGCACATTGCACTGTCTATCTACATGATATCTCAGGTACTGTTTGACCTTGAGCCATGAAGAAATATTGAAATAGGGGAAAGAGAAAGAGACGAACCCATCCGGCTTTCGTGTGCGCAGGACCACGATTAGCAGCCATGGTGTACCGGAAAAAGTATTCCGGCACGGACAGGCCAAGGAAGATGGAGACGCCGACGATAAAGAGGTTGCGCATGGAGTTCATGTTAGTGAACTGTAAGAAGGACAGCCCCACTGCAGCTGAAAGTCAGAGAAAGGTGAAAAAAGCCGTCAGCCCAGGCAGCAGCATTGCATTACCAAAGCGCATCCAGCAGACTGCACACATTACTCGCATCAGATTCAGAGAGGTTCAGAGAAAACAGGACGATGACCAACCAACTAGTCCGAACAAGACGCAGTACACGGCTGCAAAGATGGTGAACGGGATAGAAGCGAACAAGGCTCCAAATTTCCCTGCAATTCGATAAATGAAGTGTGTCAGGAGCTGCTCCTCACTCAGGGCCTCAGTTGCAGACATGAACAGTCCAATTACTGGCTCACCCAGCATGGAGAAAAAGATCATGAAGCCAGCTGAGATCTGTATAACCCGCCGGCTGCCAATCCTTGTCGATCCAAGCAACCCAACGTTCTCCCTGCATCATGCCAACCAAGTAGTGTCAAGGCTTGTAATAAAAACATCTGCAGAGGCACAGTGGTGATTGGTGACGATTTTGGCATAGACACTCACACTGAGACAGTGGAGCCAGTAACCGTTCCAAAGAGCCCATCAAGGAGGATGCCGATTCCCTGTTGTTCGCAGAGCATCTTTTCAGTTTTGAACATCTGACGGAACATCAAAAGAAAACAATCATGGGTGCAAGAAAGTGTTTACCTGCCACCCAATGCCTCTACTCAGGATATGAGCCGGAGGTGGAGTCGCACTTGCAAGCCGAGCAGCAGCTTTGTAGGAGGCTGTGGACTGGCCAAGAGAGACATTGTCTTAAGGTCAGTTTTGTGTCGTTCCTGAATTCCTGAATAAAAGAATTCAAGGCTGAAGTATGATCACCTCTACTAGCGAGACCAAAACAGCAGACACCATACCAAATGATTGGCCAGCATTGAAGGTTGGTGCACCCCATTGCAGTGGGTAAGGAATCTTAATCCTGGGTGAAGTCAATGAATCAGTGTGCAGAGAAAAAGAAGCAAACAATTCCGTGTCTCAGAAAAAAGATGCAACTGAAGATCGATCTTAAGTTGGGACAAATGCACTTAATTGTTGGTGGCACCAATATGTCACTCTTTGTTACACCTTCATTGCAAAATCAGGACTCAAGTCTCCAACACTAGACCATTGTTATTTTCTTCACAATATATAGAATTAGCAGTGACAAACATCAATGCCTTCTTCACAAACCAAAAAAAAAAAAGATGAATACTATCAAACAAATCTAAGGTGTCAGGTTCATGTCACTGGTAGCAGGTATGCTAGACCAAAAATGGATTCAGACTTACAAAAATTGACTATCCGATATATATACATGTAGCGCCTAATACTAGATTGAGCATTGAACATCTTTACATTTACACGACACACTTAAAATCGTGTTGGCAAGGGTACTTACCATGGGGCAGAAGAGATCAGATTGGCTCTGTCAGTGCGGCAGTTGTTCTGAGTGACCTCAGAGCTATTTTTATAGGCTCCACCTGAAGTGAGGATTTGAGCATATGCCCATACCAATGCGATACAGATGAAAAGGGAGAACCTTTCCAGTATGGGAATTTCCTTTATTTGTATATTCTTCAGATACTGGGAAAGAATGGAACGGCACAAATTAGGTATGTTTAACTTCCCAAGATGAATTTGGTGCATAGAAAACTGGACAGTATGGACTTTTGTCAAACCTGAGAGAGTACAACAAAGAGAATCAGCATTGGCAAGCCAATCTCAACGCATCTCCCAACCTGATGCAATATCAGACATGAATTGGATGAACAAACAAAATATTCATCATTAGCATATCCACGCAAGACGTGGTCATATGCGCACAAGTTGACAATACAAAATGGAGTCGGGACAAAGCAAGCGGTACCACAGGGAAACCTCTTTCGAAAAGGCCAAATCCGAGCAGCGCAACCACTGGGGTCATCCCCACTGGACTGAAGAATCTGAAAGAGGATATGCATTTTTCGAGCCAATCAGTAAAATCCTAGGCACTGTCAAAACTGAAATGGAATGCAGAAACATTCATGGGCCAATCCATTCCAGCATTTAACTACAACTAGAATTGGGTAAATCCTAGTTCTTCCAAGGCAAGATTACTAGAATTAGAATGCTTGGGCTGTGAAGTGTGAATAAGGAAAGCAACCTGGAGAAAATACCCCATAGCTGGCTGTATCCCAGGATGATCTGAATGCTGGAGGACACTATCAGTGCCCCCTGTATCGCCTTCATGGTTTCGAGGAACCTCTGCTCAACCACAGATGAAAAAACATGCAGATTAGACCACCACCTCTTCATCAGAAGCAAAAGAATGGAGGACGCAGGCAATTGCTCACCTGATGACCATCTTGTATCCCCGAAAGCGACGGTTCCTGGATGATTGCCATTATCGGGATCACGAAGGCGTATGAGCCGCCGATGACCGTCGGAAGCCGGGTCCCGAAGAGGGACTGCAGCAGCGTGTTTATCCCCGTCACGAACAGCAGCGTCTGCACCACCCTGACCCTGTCCCCCTGCAAATAGCGACACCAATCACAATCACAATCAGAAGCGAAAGGGAAAGGACCCAACCCAAAACATCACATCACCAAACTGATGCTGCCAAGAACCGGCACGAATCTGGTGTGGCCAAACAAAAAGCGGAAGTCTTGGCACAGGAGCTCACATCGTCGCCGCCCATCATGGGAACCAACACCGCCGGGATCATCACCGCCGTGCCCAGCGCCAGTATGTAGTGCTGGAAGCCCAGTATGATCGCCTCGCCTGAAATGGAATCCAAAACAGATTAAAAAGAAGAAGACGGAGAAAAAGATTCAGGGAAAAAGGAGAATTCCTAACGCGAATGTGAACTCATCTCAGCGCCAAGCTTCGATACGCACCCCAGGGAGGGTTGGAGTCGATGCAGTACTCGAACCCCTGGAGCTGCTCCATGGGCGGATGGCTTATCTCCTCCGGCTTCACCTCCGCCATTTCCTCCCGGCGAGTTTTACCTTCTTGGAGCAGGAAAGAGGACAGGAAGAGGGCTCTTGTCCCTCGCAGCCTCCCAAGAACACGATCTCGTCCCTTAAAATCACCACCAGACCGCCGCACGACGATTCAGCGAGTGGATGGTTCCTTCCTGCCTGCTTCGTCTGCTGCGCCGCTCTTGGCAAAGCAGCAAGAAGAATCTCCAAGCAGTGGAGATATATAGAGATGAAACGTATCCACCGGCAACAGCCGCGCGCCCTCGCACCAGGACGAAATCTGTTGGAGAAAAGAGTTTCGAGTGCGAGGGGGAGCGGGGCGCAAGAAGAGAGGAACGAACACACAGCCCAGCGGCGGCGTCTAGCTGTGGCGAGTGCTGGTCGCCGGCCGGCCTCTCCCCTCTTTATCTCGTGAGGCTTCCTTTTGTTGGCTTTTATCGTTGCTGGGTTGGGTTTTGCTGCGGGGTTTAATCGCCTTTCAAGTCCTCTTCCCTCCTCTCTAGTGAGGAACTGGCCGTTGGCTTTTTTGCCGTGACCAAATTGCCCCTCCTGTGCCTCCGATACCGCTGTTTTTTCACCTCGTGGCTCGTGCTCGGGGTCAGGCATGGCCGCGACTGCTGTCTGCTGTGGTTTCAACGTACCACTGTTGACTGCTGTGTTTTTGCCTCTTTTGGTAAAAAGAAGTTTAGTGGTAGTAATTATCGTTTTTAGTATTTTTTGATGTGAAAGTTCATTTGTGATACTAGGGTATGTTTGGTATGTAGCCACGACTTACAACAAGTGAAGTCTTTTATTGGTATCCATAGCTTTTGCGTGCCGCAAGTGCTCAAGCTTGTCCATAGTTGATTGCGTCCGTTTTTCATGCCGAGCCTTTTGGTCGCCAACCTTATGGCACGGCAGTAACGTACATTAATATTCAAGTTAGTAACGTACACTGAATATTGAATTTCCTAGACCTTAGACTTGTGCTTTTCAGCAGGACTTTCAACCTTCGTCGCCATTAAATCCATAATATTCTACTCTGTTAGAACAATTGGAAATGTATTATCTTTGTTCCAAAATTATAGGCCAGATGTGATTTTTGTATGTACATAACTTTATATAACTACATATAGGTACATAATTTATGTACATAGATATATTATTATAGTAATATATCTTCTACTTATAGTACAAATAAAATAGAGTGAAATAGAGTAAGTACTTACGTACGTACTCCCTCCACCCGATATTAAGTGTCGTTTAAGCTTTGGGCACATCAATAGGATGAGCTCAAAAAGGTGTGGTACGAAACAAGAATGATAAAGATAGAGAGATGTATTGGAGGAAAAAAAAGATTCACGGAGAATGGGAATGACAAATAATTTGGGACAAATATGGCAGTGGTTTATTCATAGAAGATGTATTGAAGCCATCTTCAACTTTTAGAGTCCTTCCTTTCATGCTACTCTCTCCGTCCCTATTTAAGTGTCATTTCCGGAGCGTGTTTGTGAGGGAAACATGATTTTCTAGTGACATTTTTTTAGGGACGGAGGGAGTATGTTTATCAAAATTAGTAGTAAATGACTTTAAATATAGGATGAATGGAGTAAACCTGTGAAGCTCGGTTTACCGCTCGCTAAAGAGGCTGCTAAGACGACATGCCAGAAAGAAAATGGATTCTAGAGACAGAGTGCATTGCATTCCACGTACATTTCCCTGATTCCATTGCATTCCACGTACATTTCCCTGATTCCTGCCAAGTGCCAACCGATGGGACAATTGCTCCAATTAGATATGAACAGCGTCGCTTGACGGGGCTGGTCCAAGACCAGAGGCCAGAGGATACTTGTTCCTGAGGCGAGCTGCAGCGGCTTCCTCAACCATCCACTGAAGGAACGTTTTACAGGAAATTTGCCTGCAGCGGTGCACGCCACACGTTCCGCAAGCCGCGCTCGTCCGGCATATTCCGGTGAATTGCGTGGCCACGGTAAAACGGCGCTGGCACACTGGCGGGCCCGCGTGCGAGGAGAGAGAAGACCGGGGAGAGAGACGACGGGGAGAGAGAAGGACGGGGCGGAGGCCGCCTCGCGCTGCTCGCCGCTGGACCGGGAGGAGGCCGGTGGCCCGCCGCGGGGAGGGAGGGACCGCCGCGGGAGGCCGCCCTCGCGGGCCGTCGCCGGCCCACCGCTCGCGCGTGAGAAGAAGGGCGCGGCGTCGGCAGGAGGCAGAGGATGGCGCGGGCGAGCTCCGTCGATGGGCCAGCGCTGCCATGGGAGCGCCCATCCGCCGCCGCCTTGGAGATGGAGAAGCCGCGACGACGCGCTCCGCCGCCGAGAAGAAGCCACGAAGAGGCCGGGCCGTGCCCGCCGTGCCACCGGAGGAGGAGAAGGGAGCCGCCGCGCGTGTGGCCGCGCGCATGGTCGCCGGCGTGGCCGCCCGCGCGGGTCGCCAGCCGGCCGCCGCCGCCGCTTGGACCTCCACCGGCGCGAGGCCCTCCACCGCGCGAACTCCGCCGCCGGGGAAGGGAGAGGCCCGGGCCGGGCGCGCGGGGAGGGAGAGCCGAGTGCCACCGCCGGGCCCGGGGAGGAGCATGGAGGCGCCGCCGCGAAGGCTGCGTAGCCGCGGGCGATGAGGATGCGGAGGTTGGGCGGTGGAAAGGATAAGGGAGAAGGGAGAGAGAATGAGTGAGGGAAAAAAGAATAAAATAATATTGAGTAAAGATATAGAAGGATGATGAGTGCGGGAGAAAGTTGTATAGAGTAGAGAATTTTGATGGTTAGACGGAATATTAAGCCAGAGGAGAAATATAGAGGATGATGAGTGCGGATAGTCTGACTCGCAGTCCGAGTCGGAGAGAGAAAGAGATGGGCAACCGGGCAAGGCAAAGTTACCGTTGGGTGCCGGCGTGTCGCTCGCCACCCCTCGCCGTGTCCGTGTGGGTGGGTGGTCGGACCGATGTTTTTTTGATCGCGTTTTGCATCGTGGGACGAGCGAAGAGGCACAACACCACATTTTGCCACGCACGCAGACCCGGCGGCTGTCTGGCTGCGCTGCCTGCCTCTGGCGGTCTGGCCGTGTCTGCCGTGGCCGCGCGGCAAGCCTGCAAGACGACGCCGAGTCTGCTTGGCGCCGCGCGGGACGCGACAGCGATCTGAGAGATACCTACAGCCTGCTGCCTACCTGACGCCCTGAGCGCACGAAGACCCACGCCGCGCGCGCCGCTAGAACGCAGTCCGCAAAACACCTGCCCGGCCGTGCCATGGTCTTCAGCAACAGAAGCGGCCGGGAAAACTCTCATTTCTATGGGAGGAGTAGTAGAGTACAAAGAGTACTATCCGTTTTCCGCTGCATCGTTGGTTACCGCCAATCGATGACTGTTAAATTTAATGAGGTTACTGCAGCGCGCTGGGGTAGCGAGTGGCAACGGGAAAGTCCCTGTGCGATTGCTTTGCTCTGTCTGCGCTGCCAGAGCGCCAGTGCCAGATCTACGGTGGTGTGCGCGGCACTGTGGTGAATTCATGGACGTGCGTCGGGCCAAATCGGGAGTAATGAGCTGAGTCGAGCCAGGGACGGTGGTCACGTTGCCGGTTGGTGGTAGCGAACCGAGGGTGGTCGGCCTTCAGTTGGCGCAGATTGCTGACCGTTTGGGTTGCCAACGAGCTTTCGAGGTGGGTCGTGTTGTTGGCTTCGCTGTTGGGGGGCACACGGTGCCTCGTCGGCTACCTGTAGCGCTACCATGCAGGAGTGGGACTGCCTCGTACATCTACCGCACTGTAGCATTACGTGTCGCGCGTCAGTAGTAGAGTGTTGAACTTCAGACAGCACATCAGCCCAGAAACATCACATGGTTATGACTGCCATCGACGAGGTTCTGCATGATAAAAGTAACGTCATCGTCAATGTTGAACCATGAACCTTGATAAAGGCTACCAGTTGGCAATCCCAGCACTCCAGATGCAAAGCAATGAGCTGGACACCAAAATAAAACACGCACACGGCCACGGTTTTCTTTTTCTTGTCTTAAAATGTTAAGTTTCTGGTACCTGTATAATACAAGACTACAAGTTTGCTCAGAAGGCTCCTGGAATCATTTCCCTTGGACTGGTTTAATTGTATTGTTTTTTTCCTTTCCACATTAGACTACGCCATAGCGTTTCGATGCCAAAACTAGCAAAAAGAAAAAACAATATTTCATTAGTTCAGCATCGAGCCAGGAACAAGCGTCGAGTAGCGTTGTTTTTTCTTCAGCATCCTTCTTTGCAATGGTACCCGATGCATGGTCTTCCTTCGACTTTCTCTCAACAGCATCAAGCATCGGCTGCTGCCCATGCTGTGGGTAGTTTTACAAAACTGTCACTTAAAAACTCAATGATACACTGACTGCTCAGAATGGATCAAAAGGTGGGCGCTGCTACGATCTTCTGTCTGACTTATAATCGCTTCGCTTCTCTTCAGCCTCTTTTCTCTTTTGTTGCCTGCAAAACAAGGATACATTGTTATAATTTAACAACAAATTGTAATGGAAAATATTGTCAGCTACTCAGCTCTATTTTCACTTCATAATACATCACTTTAATTGCTTTTGCCATTGATTCTACCATTCATTTTTAACCAATGCTGATTTTTTTTTTGAACTTCAGCTCTATTTTTAACCGATACATGGTCTTTGCCATCTTCGGTCAGATACTGTTTGTTAGTTAGGGCCTTAGGGGCATATAAAACTTCACAAATATGGCCTCAAAGGCTGTGGATAGCAATGGCATATGCTTAGTGAGGTTCTTGCCAGTTGACTGATTGAATATTAACATTCTTTTTTCAGTCACATATGGTCACTTAGTTGCAAACTAGAGTTATGGTGCAAACAAAAGGTGACAAAAACAGATGAAGTAACAAAAGAAATAAGTGCCAGTAAAACTGAACAAGATTTTCCCCAGTTGATAAACCAAAATAAAAGAACAAAAGTTTGAGAATTGGCATTTGTTGATCAGATTAGCATAATAAGAAACAACATTGTGCCAAACAACATTGTGCCACAAGGCCTAGAGCAAGTGGGAGGGCACCTAGTCACCTACAGAACAGGAAGATTGCTAACAAGAAATAACGTTGTGCTAATGGATGATATGAACATGGTAAAGACAGTCGTAGTGAAGCAACAGAACTTACGCAAAAGCAGCATATCCAGCACCAACATTAGCTGAAGTCAAAAGTGCCGCAGAAGCAGTTGCTGATAAGTTGTCGTGTCCACTAGGAACCAAATGGTTCTTAACATCACCATCAACCTAACAAGTAACAAACAAAAGCAAAACAGAAGTCAGCCCCGAATATCAGTATTCCAAACAAGGATAGATGCCTAGAGTGGTGGATTAAACACCTTATCCCATTTTGACTTCTTGTTTGGTCTAGTCTCTTTCTGCAAACCTTCTGTAGGTACCGGTAGTGTACTGACACCAGCCAAAGCTGAGTATAAGTAACAAAACATCAGAGTAATAAAACCACATAAATGGAGACTGTGCTCCATTAAGTACTGCCAAAACAGAAAATAGAACTGCTTTTTATGTTCACTATACCTGGGATCTTCAGTATTGATGCACTAATTGGAGGTTGTACTCCTCCAGTAGTAAATTCAACTTTAGGGCTCCTTTTCTTCTCCTGTTCCTTCCTCTCAAGTTCACGCTTCATTTCAGCTTCTGCATTCAAATAGTACGGATAAGATGTAAACTGGAATACCATTATATATCACCGAACAGACAGACTGAATGTTCAGTATTGGTGCCAAATATAATTTTAAAAATATATTTGCAGCTTAAATATCTGTCCCTACTTGCATAAGCATATGTCAATGTAATTTCAGTTCACTTTAAAAACGAGTAACTCTTTTTGTGAGCTTATGGTACATTAAACTTTTCCATTTCTATAAAGAATCACACACACTAGACTATTTCATGTTCTGCCCATCAATCTAACATGGTTTTACATATACAAAACCCGAATGGCTAGTCTTGCCTCTAACTCTTATAGCATTTTCCTCAAAGAAAAAGTGAGGCAGACATGCACCCTAGACAGTTCCTTATAGGTGAACAATACAACATTTTCTAAATGTTCCTAATTGAACAGGATCAGTAAAAGGAACTTTATTGTAATGCTCCAAGAGGATAGTATATTGAACAAATAAAAATACCTATCTCATCATAGTAGTCGCCTTTGTCATACCCATAAGGATCAAAAACATCTTTACCAAAACAGGTCCCTATCTGATCAATTTCTTGGTACCGCACAGCATGCTGCAAAAAGTCAGGATTTCGGTAGTCCTTCCTGTTGCGCACTTCAGCATTAAAGCTCTTTCCAGCCCTTTTGTATGCAAGGAACCTGTTAATTTTTTGCTGCAGAAAAAAAGAAAAACAATTGGTAATGAGTTTTAAGTAAATACTTGCAGTAAGAACCAGCATAAGAATAACTGAATAAGTGTGAAGTGTGTAGAGACGTTCCTAGTGTAAATATTGCCTGAGTAGATATCATGATGCTTTCGCAAAAACTTGATAAGAGAAGCAGACGACCGGAAAAAGAATAGAAAAGCCTTCAAGCATAAGAATAGGTGAACTGATAAAGTAAAGCTATCACGTAGGACATAGCTTATTCTCGATATCATCCTAGTACCATATACAGGAGTGGAAATGTATGGTGCAGATATTTAGCGTTGCCTTCACATTACAGGAGAACATGATAGTTTCATCAATTTT